>JAQGAX010001459.1:0-11095 GCA_034698105.1 Plectus exinocaudatus | reverse complement strand
TTAAGCTAAGCCTAAGGCACGAATCGTCGAAGCTTAGGCCTGGCAACTCCACCACCACCCGTGCGTGCCAGCTGCTCTGCCAATCAAATCTTTTCGCTGTTTTGTATATGCGTGCCAGAGTGTCGGTACATACTACTTAGGAAATATTAGGGTGCTTTGCAAATAGTAATCTCGCGGCAGTATAAATAACCTGGTGATAGAATGGCATAAAGATGAATTTGCTCTCCCGTTGTTGATTGCTGGCAAGCTCATAAGGTTGTAAATAGCTGTCTTTGAGTCCCTCTTATCATGCTCCACCCTTCGGTACCGTGCAGTTGCGATAGTTTTTAGCTGGCAGCTGCCACAAAAGGGACCATAACAAAGTTATGGTCCTCTATGGACTAAATGAATTTCCTGCACAATCGTTGGCAGCAGACGAGGGCATGGGAGGATGGAGTGATGTCCTCCCAAGCAAATCCATCCCCAATGTCAAAAATATCAGGAATGGGGATGAATTTACACTGGAGTTGAGAGCTTGGTGGCTTAACTGGGCACCAATGTTGCAAAAGTTAAGGATTTCCTATCGAGTTAGTAAAAGTAAAGTAATTTCGCCCAACATCTGATCGAGTAAGTAAAAGTACAGGGTGGCGCAAAGAAAAAAGTCAGCTCTCGTTTTAGCCACACCCCGAAGCGTGGGGCGGGGCCAACCCTATGGGGGTATGCCCCCTTACAGTAAGATTTTGTGGGCGGAGTTTGATCATCAAAGTCGACTGATTTTCGCGGTGGGACCCGAAAATGTGTTCTAAAATGGTGCTTTTTTGGGACCCTCTTTGACGGCTTATTGTGAATCGGGAAGTGGTGCGTTTGGGCTGATTTTTTGCATATCGCTAGTCCAAAAATTTGCTAGTGTATTAAAAAAAAATTCCACTGATCGGATGTTTGATCGAATATGATCGGAAAAACAAAAACGCCCAGGTCTGCGATGGGGGTATGGAGGGTATACATAGCTCGATGACGCCTACGACCGAACCGCACCGAATCGCGGGCCGTGATCAATCGCTGCTGCCTAATTCGCAATCCGAGAAGCGGTCGAGCCCGCCGTGGGTCCAATCCCACCAATCGCAGCGTTCGCCAGCAATCTTCATCAGGGAACGCGCTTGAGCAAGGTAGTTCTGGCCGCCATAGAATCCACCGCCTCGGTGTCCTCCATGTCTGCCGCCTTGACCTCTCTCTCATTCATCCTAATTACGGAAGGTTGCCGCGAAAGCCAATAATCACGGAAAGTGACCATGAAATATCACCACAAGTGCGACCTGTCTTCTCTCATGCGTATACAGGGCGTACCAAAAGTTCTGCGCATTGGTTTTTTAGGTGTGTAACAACAACAAACAATTTCAACCGGTAAAATAGCAAACAAATATTTGAATAAGCATCTAATTAAGGGATAAAATCAGTTGTTTTTGAAGTAGACCCCTTTAGCATGAATGCAGGTCCTCAGCCGCTTGAGAAACTCATCGACGGTGATTCGGAGGTATTCCTCGTCGATTTCGTCCCATGCCTTCTGAAGGGAGACCTTCAGGGACTCCAAATTTGCATGGCGTTTGGAACAAGCCTTGGCTTCCAACACTGATCAAACAGAGTCGTCCAATGGGTTGAGGCCCGGCGAGTACAGTGGCTAATCCTGCGAGATGATGACGTCCGAAAAATTCTCTCGGTATCACTCTTGAACGACTTTGGCTTTGTGGGCAGGCACTGAATCCTACCAAAAAATCCAGCACTGTTCCCCGACATGCTACTCGGCCCAAGGAGCTAAAACATCTATGAGGACATCGCATAAATAGTTGTCCTTCTTCACTTTGACCCCCTGATTGACGAAATTCAAGGGATTTTGCCGTTAGCGGTGATGCTTCCCTCAGATTATGATTGAGACCGGGTGAGCAGAACGGGTGACCATCTGACCATTGGCAATTGGCATATCTGGGGCCAATACCCGATTGTTCTGACTGTTGAATTTGGCCTCGGTGGTGAAATAATTTTCATCAGAAAAGAGGATCGATTTGTGGCCGCCTTGACCGAATCGGCGCAACAGAGTTCGACATTTTTTCAATCTGGTGACTTTTATCTTTTTGTTAAGGTAGTGAGTCTTCTGAATCTTGTATGGGCGAAGATTAAACTTGTTCTTGACGATGCGGCAGAGACTCACTGTGCCGATACCCGACGTCTTTTGCCATTTTTCTCATCTAGCGCCTCAGATTTGAACGTATTCGGTTGCGGATTATGTGTGATAAAAAAACTTTTGGTACCCATATATAGGTGGAACCATATTTTCTGACTCAGTTTGATGAGCTGAATCCGAATCTATAGAAAAAAAATCGTGATCCGAGCACAAAAATTATATAGGTGGTGGGTGGACACAGGTTCCAATTGTGCATATTGCTCAATATACTGGTTAAGCGTGTACATGTAACCCCGACTTGTTCTTTCATCGGGCCAGTTTATAATAGCATTGTTTATCTTGACTGCGTAACCTTTGTGGAAACGCGAACTTCCCAGATTTTTACATGGCTTATTTACACGTAATCAATGTACAGCAGGCGCGGCGCTATGGGATCATCGAGGGGCACGTGCTCCTCACTTTTTAAAAATGTTCACCCCAGTTTTCGACACTCATGAATCAAGAGAGGATGTGCCCAAATGAAAAAAATGTTGAAATTGTTTTTTCAAAGTGATCAAGTGCGACCCTCACTTTTTGATCCTAGCGCCGCCCCTAGGTATGGTAGCAATACGATTATACAAATGAGGACACTTCAGAGGAAAGCATTTCAATGAGCTCTTCGTGTAACATGTTCTCCACCGCCGCCATTTCCATTTTGACCTTAAATGGGCAAGATTTCTCATCGTCGCGATGCTTAATACTGCGAAGGTAAGGATTGCTCAACGCCTGGTCCACAGTCACCCGCTCCCACGGGTCCAGCCGCACCATCTGATCGATCAGCCTCTCAGCCTCGGGAGTCGCCTTGTGCTCGAGAATCTCGCTCCACTCTCTGCCGTTGGTCGAGCCGAAGCCGTCAAGCAGCCATCGTGTTTGCCTGCACGTGATCATCTCTTTAACTTTGATGGACGGAGTGCCCATATTGTCCACGAGAATCTAAAAGAGGCGGGCTCACTCTGCCGAAATGGTGCCGGGAATGGACACTAGCTTCATCAAAGTGCCTTTTTTCAACCACCCCCACTAAAAATTTTAGGAAGGTTGCAGGATCCTCTGGGGAGGGGGAGGTTGCGCAACCCCTCGCAGCCCAGCACCGCCCATGCATACATGTAAGTGGGGGTACCTTGGGGGTACCTTAGGTCCCCCCAACCCGGACCGGCCCAAAAATGAGGTAAGGCCCTTCTCATTTTCGGCCGAAGGCCGAAAAAAAAACCTGAACCCCCCCCTACCCGGATCGGCGAAAAAATGAGGTAAGGGTCCCCCTTATCATTTTTGGCCGAAGGCCGAAAAAAAACCTGAACCCCCCTAACTTTCGCCACCTGTTACATGAATGCGCCCATGTCTGACTAGAGCTCATACAGACACATTTTTGGCAATAAATAACACCGTTACATAATGAAAATACGAATTTTTCATCGTATTGCATGCTTCAAAAATCGGTAAAAAATCGGAAAAATTATTTCGAGTGAAAATCTTTTGCATGCAAGAAGTATCTTAGGTGTTCTACTTTTAAAACAGATCAATTCATATTTTGCAATGATGTGCATCCAGTGCGGGAACTTTTTGACCGAAACACCCGCGAATGTACTGAAAATCTCAAAATTTTATGGTTTTTAGGCCAAAAAAGTACCGAAACCGAACTGGCCAAGACCAATTTTTTTACCAGCGATAATGATATGAAATACATCCGTTTTGGCGAAGAAAATTTAATTTTCCAATGCGTCACAAAAAAGACCCAGGCAAAAGAAAAATATTACGGTAAATTTTCCAGATACGACCTCTGAAGCTGAAACTTATTTTATTTGTAGTTTAGTGTTAGGAGTATGCGTGGTTAAAATTTCAGCCCGATTGGTGCAGTTTAAAGTATACTTTTATGGTCGCTACCATACCGATGAAAAAAATCAAAAACCCAAAAGGATCCATCGCGCCAAAATTTATTTTCTCCTATAGACCTGAGACTGGGGGCGTTCAAATCTCCATTCCACCACCTAGGGGCTGTTCATATATTACGTAACGCGTTTTTCGAGAGTTTTCAGACACCCCCCCCCCTCCCGTAACAACGTACTACCGTAATCTTAATACGTGCGTAACAGACCCTCTGAGACACCCCCCTAAAAACGCGTTACGTAATATATGAACAGCCCCCTACCTATGTTATTTTTTTCAAATTTTTCTGTTGACCCCCCGGACCGACTTTACTGCAGATTTCGGTGGATCGTCTCATATTACCCCACCAAAAATTTTCGACCAGGCGCTGGAGGGTTATATTGCCCCAAAAAATTTCATCATGTGGTCGTTGGCGATCTTTTTTTAAAAAAGGTCGCCAAAATCCAAAATTTTTTCGAATACCCCCCCCCCCAGCCATACTCCTCGAGGCCATGTGTGTTCGCCTTCACGAAGCGCCGGAAAAAATTTTTTATACTTGGTGCGGCCTCCCCCCGGCGAAATTTTTTGGAGGATGGAGATATCCCTAGACGAAAAAAATACCTCATATCTCCCCCCAGCCGCCGAAAGTTGTTGATATCTGCTCCCACAGTTACTCCTTTGCAAATAGTGCTCGAAACCTCGGGCACGGGAAGATAATACGCACTTTAATCTGGTTCGATACGCTGTGACCAGCAAAGAGCTCGCGACGCAGCACCATTTCGGCGAAGATGCAGCCAGTCGCCCAGATATCGACAGTCGTCGAGTGCTCGGGCATGGAGAAGAGCAGCTCAGGCGCGCGATAGGGCAACGTGGCAATTTGCTGAGTCATGTAGAAGCTGTAATCCTCGATCTCATTGTTGATCTGGTTGTTCGACAGTTTCGCCATGCCGAAGTCGGCGATGCGCAAATGGCAGTCGCTGTTGACAAGAAGATTGGATGGCTTCAGGTCGCGGTGCGCAATCCCCGCCTTATGAAGGTACTAAAACGGAGAGTCAGTGTACATTTCATAGACTGCATTGGCTCGAATAGAAACCGGGTCAACAATTTAATATTTCATCACACAATGTCATAAAATGATGAAAATTTTGCTTTAATTTGTTTTGTGATCAAGAACAAAACTTGTCCTAGTATATTGGACTAGCGATGCATCGATATAACTAATCTATAGCGTTTATTTCATCGATATACGCATCAGTGATGAATGAGTTTCATTTCGTTCTTGTGGGATCGGCCCCACCCTTGACCCCAATCAGTGATGCTTACTCTCAATCCTCTCAGAATCTGATGCAAGAATAAGGCGATCAAGTTATTATCCATTTCCTGATTGCTTCGAATTACGTAGTCCAGATTGCCTTCCACAAGTTCCATTACAAGATAGACGTCGGTGCCGAGCCGACCCGGCTTTTGGAACATGTCCAACAAGACGACTAGATTTTCGTGATGAATGTACCTGAAACTCTCATTTTTCGAAGGTGGCATTGGCAAAGAAAAGTGTTCTCAAGGGCTTCATATGATTAGTGTTCTCAAGGGCTTCATATGATCGCCATTTGTGTTCCACTGGACCGATTTATTTGAAAGTTCAGATTTATATGCCGAAAGGTAAGAATCTTAGTGGTCTTATTTAATGATTTTAATTGTTAGCAGCAGGTTTCAACTGTTCTGTTTGTTTTTTAATTGAACAGCAGGTCCGTTTCTGCATAATGCTGATTTCCTTGTTAACCGACAAATTTTGGATGTTTTTGCAATCAGTAGTTATTCAAGGTAACATAAGGATCAAAAAATTCACAACGCATATTTTAGGTCACAAATCTCCTGGTGTCACTCTAATTTTGATGTCCCCTGCTTCTGTCATTGCGTCGATTAAATTGCTGCTTGTATGCCGGATTCACTTAAAATTATACTTTCACTGAACTCGCTAAATGCTGAACGTTTTTTCTGCACATATTGCCGTTCCGAAACAAGACTCTAGCCGTTAAAGAGGCCAGAACTAAAGTACATTCTAGACGCTTGATTAGCTTTTGCCGTAGGCAATTTTTTGCTGCGTTTTGTATTGTACCGGTATGTCATACAAGCGCATTCATCATGGATGAAGCAAAACCAGTGAATGTAGATACGGTACAAGTTAATCAAGTGTCTAGAATGCATATTATGCTTTTTCTAAGGACCGAACTTGTCTTGGCACAGATGAAAAAATGTTGATAGAATTTGCTGAAACTTGGTATTCGGGAGTATTTGAGTGGGAAAACTCTGAAAAATCTGATAAACAATTTGAAAAACGATATTCGTGGCGAGATACGGTGGAAAATTTGAATTTTGCACATTCAAAATTTTAAGAAGTTACTAAGTTGGCTAAATGTCACCAAAAAAAGGATTTTTATATACCATTCGATTGGAATGGAAATGACGAGAGGATTCTGAAAATGGCCATAATTTAAATTTTTTTAAATATTCTGACCAAAGTAATCAAAAATTTAATTTGCAATCTTTAGTGTTTTCTTTGGTTTTTCGCGTTTTTAGACCAAAAGTTGTATTATGTTGAGGGGTAAAAGTTATCCCCTAGAATTAAAGCCCTATGGATTCTCTATCAATTAGTATCATTCAAAGTTGGCATTGCCCAAACATGTCTACCCGCAATTTGAGCCGAAAGATAATGTGCGCCAATAAACGCACTGTGTTGGATGGGCGAGAATTTATTCACTGACATATTTCTCATCCGTATCATTCTTTAAAGTTCTCGGTGTATATAAGGTCTGAATGCAACTTAGGCATGGAGTAGCATGGAAATGTGTTTTCATCAAAAATATATTGGCCTGACCAAAGGACAAAATGCTGACTGCCGCTGAATTCAGTGCTGCAGTGAAATAGACCGTAGAACTAAATGGGCTTGCGCTTTACTGGGCTTCAGCGGAATTGGCAGTAAAATAGCAAAAATTAGCAATACGAGCAACACAACAATTGCCAATCACAACTGTCCAGTGGAGCGATATTATAGTGAATGCAACATGCAAGTTCCAGATGTCCAACTGTCTCAAACCCAACTGCATTGCCTAATTTTTTTAAACTCTGTAACCTCTACCGATACCTTATTCAAGCTGTTTCATGTTTGAAACAAGCAGCGCCATCGATAATGCCTGATTGTTTTGATATCTAATATTTCGATTTTTATACGAAATTCAAGCGTAGTGGAATCTCTTCACGTTCCACGCCAGACATAGGCACGTGTTTGGGCTTTGGTGGTGGGTTATGATCGACCGTCTGCGGGGATATATGACCATCAGACGGTCCGAGCCCCATTGTATAAAGTGTGAACCACAATTATTTTCGTCACTACTTGGCGAACACGTTCCCAAGCCATAATTCATAAGCCACATAAATCACAATGGAGGTGAATTCCACCCCCTCCTTGACCACCAGCGCCCACGTTGCACCAACACGAACTGTTAAAGCTTCCAATGGTTTGACCATTTTTAGGGAGGGGGTGGAAGAGTGGTTGTGTGGGTTATGTGATTATATAACCGACCGAAGTGATCCGATTGGATTTGGCAAATGTGGCTTATGAATTGTGGCTTATGAAACATGTTCGCCAAATAGTGACGAAAATAATTGTGGTTCACACTTTATATATACAATGGGGGTTCGGACCGTCTCGTGGTTATACCCCCGCAGACGATCGACCATAACCCACCAAAGCCCAAACACGTGCCTATGTCTGGCGTGGAACGTGAAGAGATTCCACTCCGCTTGAATTTCGTATAAAGATCGAAATATTGTGCCCCCCGTACCCCAACGCCCAGGTCTGGTAATACCGTACTACTATTTCTAAAAATACAGTACCTGAGAACGCGCACCTCGCGCAGAGTGCGTCTGGCTAGCGTTGATGTAGCCGAGGCGTGTTCGATTTTCTTAATGGCCACACGTGCGTCGGTCCGCTCGTCGATCGCCTCGCAGACGGTGCCGAATGCGCCATGTCCGATGGCGACAACGCTCCTGTAGGGACTGCCGTCCAGCTTGAATTCGGTCTCCAGTCTCCGCTTGGCCAAGTCTACCGGCATCCGTTTCTGGGTGAACCCCGCCATTTGTTATAGGTAACTAGAAATAGAAATATTAGATCATATACCGTATTTTCCATAATAGTACGGCACTCCCTAATAGAACGGCCCCCCTAATCTCTAACAACAATTTTGCCTCTTTGATTTCAAACAAAGATAGCCCTATTGAAAAGCTAATTATTAATTGGCTAATTATGACGCCAGTCTCCTATCATTGCGCGGTACATTCAAATAGTTACGAAGCTCAGTGCTCTCACCAATGCGAGCGAGCGCGAACTTGCTATGCTTTGCATGGCGTGCGACCCACATCTCTCCGCCGCAACTCCTGTCTCGCCTCTGACTCCGGTCGCGCCACTGAGGCCAATTAGGCCGCGGTTGACGAGTCTATTGTTCTCTCGCAGGGGACCCAAATCTCCCTATCCGCAGGAAGGCCTTTAAGCGGAGAATTGAGCACAATTTTCGCCTCCGTTTATGACGTCAGATGATGACGTCAAAACCAATCCCTCCTTCGAAACACGAGTTGTAGATGGCGTAAGCCGATTTCGCCTTCGCACAGGGGAAAATAACGTAACTGGAAGCTCGGAGGGATCGACACTTTGTGCGCGCGCGTGGAAATCTTTTGGAAAAAGGCCGCAATTTAAAAATAAATAATCGACGTTAAATGGGATAGGGAATTTGGGATTTTCAGCGCAGCTGCTGACGTCAGAGGTCTCAAATGGCTCCTGCCCAGGGCCGTGTCATGCCACAGGGCGCCCCTGTGCTTGACTGATGCGCCCTCCTAGACCTGGCGCCCCTTTTGTACTACCAGGGCAGCTCTCGGCGCCCCCTTTACTACTAGCCTTTGTCCTGCGCCCCTGTGCTTCAACACATTAAACACATCCGTTGGCGTTGGCACGGCCCTGCTCCTGCCTATTATTACTTAGCTACACTTCTCATAAACCTCTAGCGCCCTCGTCTGGCGCCAACTATTTTCACCTAACTTACCTTATGTACGTTGCGATCGCCGTTGGACGGCACAAACAAGCAGGGGCGGACGCAGTCGAGATACGCACACCCTCTTAACGGCCGGATCCGCTCGGCTGACTAGTGCGGCATCGTGTGAGGCGTCAGGTAGATAAGACAATGACGCAACCAGCCCTGCGTCGCTTTACCAAGTCCCCAAGCAGGCATTTCATTGCCACTTGATGATTCATTCTCATAATGTCCCAGTTCAAAATGTCACCTTTCATAACATCCATGAGCTATGGCCCGACTTTCCAAACTGTGTGGGACTTTTATTACAGTAGTGCCTCGAATAGAAACCCCCAGCTTCTATTATTTCAATGTGACCTAAATCCTCAGCCTCAGCTAGGTCTAACATTCGTTACAGGGAAATGAAGAACGACATGTTATTGGTATTCAAGTGATCTGTCCCGATGTGCTTTACAGCTTCGTAGAAGCTGAAGTGTCTTTGTTTACGCATAAAATTTCGAAGTACAGAATACTTCAACAAAGTCGAACACAGTCAAATGCTTTGCACCTTGGGCGGTAAGCGTTCTTGCTGATATGAATGTAGCGTACTTTTTGCTGAATATTGTTACCAAACTCCTGCTTGCATGTCAAATTACACCACGCCCATCTCATGAAACGTTTCTTTGCGACCAAAAAACCCAGAAAGAGTGCAGAGTCGTTCATTGATGGAGCAATAGGGGAACTAGATTGCTCTCCGTAATACAGCTCCTGCGCATTCCCCGGATTGTCCGAGACTGGCAGTTGTCGGCGGCGCAACAGTAATGACCAACCATGAAGAAGCAAGAAAGAGCACATTGACCGAGATGCGGTCGGATTTAAGTCGCTCGGTCGCCATTCTTAGCCCATTCGCTCCTCATTTCTCGGCTTGACATTAGTGTGCCAACTTGCCAGCCATGTCTGCCCTCAGCTTTGTTCTAATCCTCGCCTTGACTCTCTCAGCGAACGCTGGAGGTTGGATGTTTTATGAGTTACGAAAGCAATACGCTCTTCAAAGGCGATGATTAGTAATCATTAGGAGAACGCGGGGTCTTTGACTTCCGCACACTTTCAGTGGCCTGAACTGAAATCAATGACAGCGGTTCAGTCGTCAGAAGAATAGGAAACATGGTGGCCTAGTATTTGTCTCATCAGAGTGGTAGAATGTGGGCCTTCATAATGTGGGCCTTCAGAATGTGGGCCACGTTATTGACGCTTATGACTACGTTTACAATTTAACAATCACGTTCCGAACTTCCGATACAACTTAAATTTCAGTGCTCCCGTTCGGACGCTACAGCGGATTCAGTGGTTCCTTCGGCGGCTACCCATTGGGTATGATTTTTACTTTTCATTCATTCTTAAAACTTTTGCTTTTCAGGGCTTGGATACGACCACGGTAATGGGTATGGCTACAATGGAGGATATGGCAATGTCGGTTATGCGGCGCACGGTGAAAACTATTTTGGAGGAAGCAATGCATACGATACTTATGGTAATAATGGCTACGAACACGGAAATGGATTCGGTCACGGATATGGCGGCTTCCCGTGGTACAAAAAGTGATTGGTGCCAACTTAGACTTAGAAAAGTCGGTGACCTATCCAACATACCGTATTTTCCCTAATATAGTACGACACTCCCTAATAGTAAGGCACTCCCTAATAATACGGCCTCCCTAATCTCTAACGCGCTACCGTACTAGAGAATTGTGTGTTATTTGTGTGTATCTACGTTAGAGAACTCTGTTGCACCTTTCGCTTTGTAATTTTTTGGAAACTTCCTTGAAAAAAAGTTCAAAAGAGTTCGAATCTTTTCGCAATTAGCCAAATTTTCAGAGGCTGAAAAATAGTATGGCATGCCGTACTCATAGGTGTAACGGGTGCCCGAGGCCAGGGGGGGTCTGGACCTTCTCGGGGGGGGGGGGGAGGTACGATACCTTCGT
>JAQGAX010001458.1:0-11102 GCA_034698105.1 Plectus exinocaudatus | reverse complement strand
ATTTTGTGATCATGTTATGTAAGAAGAAAATATCGACTGGCTGCATTGCTGTAGGCTTGTCGGTAGTCGGCGAGATAGTTACCGATGCACAACTCAGTCTCGGAGCACTGTGCGTCGAGGAACTTGGCTCGTTCAGGATTCGTAGCTTTGTCAATCACCAGCGAATAGGATCCCGAATGAAATGACCGGTACAAATACGAATTGAACATTCCATCAGAAATTTCGATGAGTAGCATCTTGCTGCTCACAATTTCAGACTCGTTGAACGACGACGGTTCGAACATTTTAAACTGAACCGGTGATGACCGAGCGACATTTTCGTCGCCGCTTAAGATCTCTCCTTTGTGCCGCAGTTCCACTGAGTTGGACAAAACTGTTGGCGTTGCCATTAACCCGTAATCAAGCTGAGCAGAATTGCCAAGCATAACTGTTATTGGAATGGTCCTCAGCTTGTTGTTCACATCGTTGTCAACAAAGCTAGTCACGCGTTCACACACGAGAGCATGGAGTTTTGGCGGGAGTTGGCTGGAAATATGCTCGTCGATTCGATTCATTAACCATCCGACGATACCACCTCCGATTTCCAAATCAACATCATTCAAATCCGATTGACAATCGATCACATCTACCTGAATCGCATGATGACAACGTTTGTAATCGTTAGGTGGTGGTTACCTTGGGTCGCGATTGCTCCATGCTGACACGTACCCGAACTGTCAGCTGAAGACCATTTACCGTCGCCTTGAAGGGACCGTTGCCACTGACTGGCACGAACAACGCCATGACTGAACCTGAGTAATGTCCTTCGACTGTAAGGCGACCGCCGTTAATCGACCAAATGACCGTGTTCGGCTCAGTTAAACGATAATTGTAGGTGGGTGGAAGCAGACTTGTCACTCGGATGTTGTCCGTTGATAAAGTTCCGCCACTAAAATCGCTTTCCAGCGGAGGAACGTTGAGTGACAACAGTTCAGTGTTGACAATAGCCGCTCCGATCTGCGCTCACAACATTTAGTAATGGCATTCCTCGCTATTATCGCTCAATCGCTCTACCTCACTGGTGTAGTCGAGACCGTATTTGGTCATCTTCACTCGCATATTGGCGATGTTGACACGATCGTCGTCGGCGGCACTCTGAGCGAGCAGCACAGTCACTGCCCAAATGATGCAGCGCTGCATGCTGACCAGTCTGCTACCGTGAGTCAGTCTGCGATGGAATGACGGAGTAGGGAGGCTTCGCGATATCGACATGCTACCAGCCGGCTCATTTTTGTGTTGATCCTGGCGTTGCCAAGCAATATCGGCTGGCATGAGTCGAAACGGAAGTATTGTGTCACCGAGAACAGTAAATTGTGATGTTGATAAAGATCGTAATAAAAAATAACTGTACTAATTGGCTGTTATTGCTGCATTAGCTGATTTGGTCGATATTCAATGTTTTTGATGGACATCCGTTCTATTTGCTGAGTGAGTCGTATTTGCCGTGCGACGTGTTCGGTCGTCGCGTGTGGTCGTTCGAGGCCTAGTCATTCGTTTGCTTTTGCAGCGGGTGACACTGGCGCGACATAGAACTCTGAACCAACCAGTTGATCATCAGGGCAACCGAGACAAATGACCGTTTCAGTGGTCGGCTGCTGTTCCGATTGTAATATACGGTGAGACACTGGACCATTCATCTCGTTAGAGGGACAACTGTAGCCGTCATTCATCAGTACGTCCTTCTGAAAAAGGGACAATTGACAGTGGACGCTCGCAGTTAGAAATGCACTGCGTCAGTCTTTGGCTTGTCGGCTTCATTTCAGTTCATTATGCGGCATTCTGTTCAGCAGTCACCGAACGGATCGCCGTTGAAGAACGTATGTCGTTCATCTCATTATTTGGTTTATAACTGATGTGTTATCGTCTGTTTTAGCCATTGAGATACCAGTGAATCATTGGTTCAGATGGAAAAACTCAACTTCTGCCGTCGATCAATCTTTTCTGAATGCAGAAAGCTCGGCGGTGAAGGCGTCTGATTTTTATCAGATTTTCACTGGGGACACGCAGTACTACTTTCCATGCACGCCAGAGAACTACGAGTGCACAAAGCTGTGCGCCGAATCGGACAAAGACTGCGTGATCAAGCAAAGTCGCTATGCCAATAAAGTTCAGCGTCAAAGCATCGGTTCGCTGATCAAGCAGTTGGCTGCGCTCGGCCATAAGCCTCGTTCGATTATCATCAACGGCGATCTGACGGACTTCGGTCATCCGCAAGAGCTGAATGCGTTCAAAGTGCAGTGGGAGCAGCCGATCGACGGGGTGCTCATGTACCCCGGTCTGGGCAACCATGATGTTCAGAACAATGTCGACGAGTGCGCTTTAAATCACTGTGGCAATCGAATGCTGCGTTATTTCATCAGCTACCTCGGTAAACAACTTGGAATTCGGGCCGATTATCGACAGACCAACGACTGGGTTCACGCCGAATATGAGGGCAGTTTTGCCTACTCGTGGAACGAGTGCTCTCCAACCAACTCGTCGCAATGCGTCCACTTCGTTCAGTTGAACAACTACCCGACCTACAGACGCAGTTTCGAATTTCCGATCGCCAAGTGGATCATCAACTCGACGCTCGATTGGCTTCGCCACGACCTCGCCGCAAATGCCAATCTCCCTGTCGTCATCAATTTTCATCGCTACGATCAGGACTTTGCTGAGCCGGATCGACTGGCTTTCCGTGACGTGATTTCGGATCAGGGTGCGCACATTTTAGCGATCATCTTTGCCCACTTCCACAGCTCTGTCGGCGTGACGGACAATTGGTGCATCAACGGAAGAAATGTTCCGCTAATGTTCTCCGGCTCTGTACCCGGCAACAATTATCTGCTAATCAGATTCACGGGCGATTATCGCACTCTCGCTAATGTGTATTCGCTCCATGTAACGGGTAGCAACGAAACGACCGTATCCCAGCTGACCGTTCGCACGTCTTGTCTATAATTGTTCGAATGTTTGCTTTGAATGACAACGCTGTGTGACAGTATATTATTCAAGCTAGTGCAACCAAAGGAGACTAAAATGAGACTGCATTGTTCGAAATCATTTAGCGCCAGAACTGACAGTATATCAAACCGCGCTGTTTGATAAATACGGAAACTTGACAAGCAGCGAAATGATATCAACGAGCACCAGCGCGGCGAAGCCCTATTCGCAAACAATTACGGAAGCAAGCAAGATAACACAGTTTACCGGTCTAGGATTTACAGTACAAGATTTGGCAAAGTTCCAGGCCCCCGACGTCTCCCATTAGATATTCTGCATATAGCAACTTCCGATTGCTTACAATTACATATGAGATTTTCAAAATAGCGCACACAATAATTGCACAATGCCAATCGCCAGATTAAATATTGCACAGTGCGAAGTACAGCAATAGATGGAAAGATACAGACAGCAGTGTTTCAGGCGTTTGCAGTCAACGCTCGCACTCTGGCCGTATTGCAACCTTTGCAGTAAAGGTGAGAATCTAACGGGTAGCATCCATGGCCTTCAATCTTCGAACTCAGCTGCTTACCACAGTCCTGAAAAAGAGCGCGATGAAAAAGGGTCGCATTATAACAGTCGGCTTGCCTCGCATCGGTAGCAGTTAACATGGAAGCTCTTGTCCATCGCCACCACTCGCACTGATTCTCTTTCGCCCTCCGATTCGGGCACGATCGGTTTCGAACAGACGGCGCAGCGCGGTGCGAACTTTCTGAAAACGATCGTTCGTTCAGCAGTACACGGGCAAACGAAAACGAACTCGTGGAAGCAGGAAACGCAATGAACGTTGTTGGCTGAGTCGACGGTGAATGGAACGCCGTCGAGCGACGTGCGGCAGACGATGCACGTGAAGCAGAGCGGATGGAAGGCTTTGCCCGAAGCGCGCAGCAACTTCTCCGTGATAGGTTTGTTGCACTTGGCGCATTTTTCCAGCGTGTTCTAAAACTAGCCGGTTTCTCGAAACTGGCCTAACGGCGCAGGCGCGCAATAATAACATACCATATAATCGCTCTCACACAACGGTTTTCCTTCGAGCGCGTAGAACGACCCGCCGGCCAGGTCTTTGCCGCACGCAGTGCACGTGAAGCATGCCAGGTGGAAAGTCTGGTTCAGCGCCGTGCATCCTGGTCGATCGTTGGAAATGCCTTCGCCGCACTTGGCGCAGTTGTCTGAAGAAAATAGTTCGTTGTTAACAGCTGATGCAGTCAGTCGGCTGAGCGATGAAGCGAGGTGGATCAGAGATGGGGCGGGCGCTTACGCAGGCTGGCGGTGAACTCCTTATCGTAGGATTTGTAGCTGCTGATGCCGGGTTTTTGCTCGAGGCGTTCCCAGAACGGCGGATCGACTACGCAGTGCGACGGAGCGGACATGGTTTGCGCACGGGGCGGTTGAAAGGGCCAAGTGCACGACGACGCCCGACCGCGGGTTAGGACGGTTTGGCGTGGACGCGGTGGCGGACCGGCCTTCTTTGTGTGCGTGGCGCATGATAGCGAGATGCGGTGCGTCGCTCACCCGTTGCAGCTTTGTTGATCGTCTCAACGGCTCACTTAGTCACTCTGGGCAATCAAGACCTCCTTGGCGCATGCAACGGCTGCGAAAGAGAAGACAGAGGGGATGACGTAGAAGAGTAATGCCGGTGCATCCGTGTGAGCATCCGACATTCGAACCACCCCCATTGCCCGGCGCAGGCAGGCGGCTGGGCGGCTGCGGGAAGAGCAAAAGAGAGAACAGCCGGCAGCGTGGAGTTGGTCTCGTCCGATGGGGATTGCGTAAAAATAGACGGTAGTGCGCGCCATCGACCGACGGAGTGTTACACTGATCGCGGAGGGAAGGGAAGAAGAGAGATGTTTTCGACGGTCGTCGCTTACCGTCGTCGTCGGACATTTTCGTCGTCGATCAGATCGGACAACGGCGAAGAGCGAACCACGTGGACGAATGTAGTGCCGGAAAATGAACACAGCGAGTGGCGGGCGATTGGGCGCGGGGTGTTGAGTCAGCGCGAAATCGGCGGCTGAATATTCACCGAACCGCTAAGAGGAGGCGCCCTATCGACTGATTGACGCGCGCCGAGCTGTCCTGCCCGTGCCTAGGTGTACCTAGCCGACGTGGGCGCAAAAACTGCACCACAACAGATTCGCTGCAACGCCGAGACAGCACCGACTTGCCAGGGCGGCTGACGGACGGACGGAGGCGCCAACGGTCGTCGTGCGATTTGTCGCGCGCGCCTACCGACTCGTCACTCGCAGCTCGCAAATCGATCGTCGATGCATCGTCGATTACTCGACTGCCCATCCATGCCACTCTCCAGCCGACTCGAACAATGGACGGCCGAACAACCGCCACCTGCGTCAGGAAGACGCCATCGGGCGCTTCCGCCCCTCCGACGCGCTCATGCAGCGGACGGCGGCGGACGGCTGGCGGAAACGGCGCCGATCAAGTGGCGACAGCCGAGAAGAGAGAGAAGAGCGACCGCGGAAGGACGGCGATGAGAGCAGAGCAAACTTTGCCCGACCCGACGACAGAGACAGACGCGAGACACACGGCTAGCCATAGCGGCGCGCGGACGTAATGACTTGGGCACCACCGACAGATAAAGACGAGAGGGCGTTGCGAAGACCGACGAGGGCCGCGCGCAAAATGGAGTTTCGGGGGCGTCGACGAGCGCGTCCAGACCCAGCCACCG
Organism: Plectus exinocaudatus; assembly: GCA_034698105.1. Taxonomy (NCBI): domain Eukaryota; kingdom Metazoa; phylum Nematoda; class Chromadorea; order Plectida; family Plectidae; genus Plectus; species Plectus exinocaudatus. The sequence continues at coordinate 5,398 of JAQGAX010001458.1, read as the reverse complement.
ATCTAGCGCCAGTCTAGCGCTCTGATTGACGTTCCCATGGGCCAAAAAATCGACTCACACTCGCCGGCTGCCCCTTCTCCAGTGGCCATATTTCTCTGCATGCGACGTGTCAGCTCGTCCACGTGGTCGGGGCCCTTGCCCGACGAGCGATGCTGGTACAGCGAGGCGAGTGACGACGGCGGCGTGGTCGACACTTGCCCCGGCACCGGCGACTGAAACCTATTCGCCGCACGTTGCGACATCGTTAAGCCTAAAGCACGAGATTACTTGCAGTCGTCGAATGCGCGCGCTCACCTTGGTCGCGCAATTCCTTGGCAAAGCTGTTCGGATCGTGCCCTCGCGACGTCGGCCCGAGGGGCGTCGGTCGTCCGTACAGCGCCCCTTGGCCGGACATGGCAGGCGTGCGAGTCGCGTAAGCATGGATATAATCTTGTGGGTTCAGGATCACTCCTCCGCTGCCATCTGTCATATGTCGCGGTGACGTAGCTCCGTGGTACGAATCCTGGCCGCCGGCTGACGCTCCGCCGCGATCGTAGGGGCTGCCCATGCCGGCGCCAGCACCATGATGATACGGCGCACCGCTTCTTCCCGAACCGTCTCCCAGATGACTTCCACCAGCACCGCCGGACTGCCGATAAGGGCTGCTAACGCCGCCACCAGCTCCGATTCGATCAATCGCTGACGACAACAGTCCTCCAGTACCAACAGGGCTGTGAGCACCGCCTTGCTGGTTGTAGGAACCACTGCCATACGGGCTGCCGCTTCTGGCACTTGAATTGTAGGGACTGGCGCCAACGCGACCACTGACTCCAGTTCCACTCGCGCGTGGACTGCCAATTCCACTCTGAGCATATGGACCGCCGCCGGATGATTGAAGGTAGTTGCCACCGCCTCCTCCGGCTGCGCCATTCGCACCACTGCCACCCATACCACCGTAGCTACCGGCATCGTATTGGCCGTGACCACCAGCAGCGCCGGACTGTGGATAGGCGTTGATTGCAAACTGCTCGCTGGACGATCCACCACCACCTTGACCGCCACGCTGATACACATACTGATAGGATGCACCGTTGACTGGCAGGGTGGGTCGGCTGCGGTTAGCAGGCACTTGGCCGAATTCATCGATGAAACCAACTCTCTATAAACAGCGTAATTCAGATCCCAAACTTTCGGTCTTGAAGAAGAGCAGCTTACCTGACCACCGGCCCACTTTATTGTACTGACAGTGGCTGGGCTGGGCGGCCGAACGCGCAACGGATCTGAGATGTTGGAATACGGAGACACGGGAGCATTACTGTAGGGCGACGCGGCTTGATTGCTGTACGGAGAATACTGCTGACTTCTAGGACTACTTTGATACTCTGCTACATCTAGTTGACTTCGTTCACTATACTGATCGCCGAGACTTGTGAAGGTTTTCACCTGAATATTTGCACATGCATTGTAGAGTGGACAGTTAAATCGAGCAATGCTTACCTGATTGGCAGGTCGATGTACGTCGCCGATCGACACAGAGAGACCGGAATCATGGGACGGAGCATAAATCTAAAAACAAGTCATATGCATTTGCGACAAGCGAAAAAGCGACTGCATGCATACGTTTGCAGCCATTGTTTATTGGTAGAACCGACGGCACACAAGAGAGCGGAAGGAGCGGGATGCGCGAGCGGTGTTTCTGCTTCGGGGCGCGCTCGAAGAACAAAAGGTCGTTCAGCTGTGCGGGCGGATGGGATCTCGCATCAACTATGGGGGCGAGACCGAGTTAAACTAGCGTTCTGGTCCGGAAACTACAGCCCCAACAGCGAGAAGCTTCTTCGCGTTAGCAACAGGGGCGGCGGTGCCAGCGGCGGCGGCGAGCATAGTCCGCACGGTGGCGAGCCGACGGCAGCAGACGCAAAATGAAAACAATGGACGCGTACCTCGTTTCTGGCTTGACCTCGTTCCATCGGCTCATTGAACGAGCTGTCCGTCCAATTTCGTTCAAACACTGATCGATTCGCTCCTGCAACGGTCAAACCAGTCACACACGCACCTTGACCAGTCACACCAGTCACAGTCCGTACCTGCCACTCGTGCATTGGATAGATCCGACTGGTCACTTCGTAGCGATTCGTTGTTTGCGGTCTTGCGCAGACCAGCGACTGCGTGCTGTAAGCGTTGACGCATATAAAAGTGTGAATAAATTATTTTGACAAACCTGTATTGTCGCAGCGTCCACACCGGCCACGGGTTTTGAGGACGTCGCTGAAATCAATGGGTCATGTCCGTCAACTAACAGACAACAGCTGACTGACCAGACGACGAACTGTTGGATAGTCGGTTGCTACTACTTGATGTCCGTTGGCTAGACTGTAGAAACGTCGTCTGAATAAGTAAGTTTGATAAGAACAGAAGTGAAGAAGATGATGAATTGCTTACGGTTCGCTGTACAGGGGGTGGAGGAGGAGGGGGCGGCGGGGGGCGGTGACCTCCTGTTGCGGCCATAGCGAGTCGTGGCTCAGGCTCCTGTTCCAATCGCGTGAACGAGGCCTAAAACGGGTTAGTGCTGTTGACAACACTCGATTAGAATTGACCCGATAAGCTGCGACGCGAGCAGAAATAAATTTGGCGTGCGTCGCGCAAACAGACCAGCATAATGCCAGAACACAGATGACTGAGCAAAGCTATTGATGCAAACGAAGGTAAGGGCTGCTGGAACCTGTTTCTGCTCTTCGGCTTCGAGGAAATGTAGTCGGCTGATGCGATGGCAGCGGTGGGTGAGTCAGTGAATGAAGCAATCCACGATAAGAGCGGGTTCTAACTGAAGAGGAACTCAAATGAGCAATAGCCGTGCACGAGATGGTCTACGTGAAGAATATGGAATGAGCATAGCGAAAAAAAGAAGAATAGAGCGGGCGCGAAAGATACAGTCAACCGCCGTCTTACCTGGAAGCGGGATAGTGCGGGAGAGGCGAAAGATAGCTCATCGTTGATGCTGAATTGGAGTTTTGTGCTCATAGAAGGGCGCTGCCGACGACTGGAGCAATCAGGTCAACAGTGCTCGGCCGACCACCGCTGCGTTCCACTCGATCCAGGACGCCGTCTTCGACGCCGGCCGCGCCCTTTATCTTTTACACTGCCTCTGTCTTCCGCCCGCCGTCGAATTGCCGCCGCCGAGGCCGTTTTGCGCTAAATCGTTTCGATCCTCGCTCCCTTCTTCTTCGCTCTGCCACAGGCTAGCAACGGCTAAGCTAACGTCCCCATCTGCGTGCTCAAGGACGCCCAACTCGCAATGCGGCGCAATCGGATCACTCGATTGCTGATTATATTAGATCAGATGTAGACTCTGTCATCACAGGCCCCAAACGTTCTCACCTGGCCGTTGCAGAGTCACTGTCGCACGAATGCACAAAACGGCGCCTTAGGAAACTGTGCCAACGCATGTGTGCAACGCGTGTCCAATGGACCACGATTTACGTCTCTGGGCTGATCAGATAGCGAATTTATCATTTACGTCAGATCTTTTCGCACCCAACGGAACTCCGTTAGGACCGAAAGAAATTGAAACTTTAGTCCAGTAATTTTGACGCGTGCGAATTGTTGAGCCATCGAACAGGGAATTGCTTGCTGAAGGAAACTACGCTTCGTCGCAGACAATTTGGATTCGACCATTAAGTGTGACGCGCTGCTTGATTTGCAATCTAAAACCGGTTCGTCTGGACTCGTTATAAAACTTCATCGTCTTTTTTAATCGTGCGTATGACTAAAGTTCGCGTATGACTAAAGTTGTTCACCACCAGCAAATCGTTGTCGATTTCAGGGCTTCGCTATGGCGGACATAAACGAAGTCGAACGTAAGTTGATCGACGAACTGAGGTCGGAAGTACTATCGGATTTGACGGAGAAGTATGACTCCGACTACAATTTGTTACGATGGGTACGCGGTTGCAATTTCGACAAAGATGTAGCGCTGACCAAACTGAAAACTCACTTGAAACTGCGCAAAATAATGGATTTGGACAATATTCAAGCGAAGGAAGACCTACACTTCGATTCCATTTCGCCCGTATACGCGCCCATGTCCATTCTGGGCACCAACGCTCCGGACGACAACAAGCTCGTGCTGTTCGAGTTCCCCGGCCGGTGCGACATCAATGGCATGCTGCAGGCCGTCCAGACCACTCCGTTCATGCTCGGTCGGTATCGCATGATGGAGCAGATTCTCGATCGGCTCAACGAACTCGAACGACAGAGCGGCCGCATGTCGGGTGTGGTGTTCGTCTTCGACCTGGAGGGGCTCGAATTCGACCCGTCGCTGCTATCAGTAATTACTGGCCCCTTCCGCATCATGTGGGGCACTCTGATGGAGCAGTACCCCGAGTGGATACACCGATTGCTCATTATTAATGTGCCCACGTTCATGAGCGTCCTGTGGAAAGCATTCACGCCGTTCGTTCCAGACCATACGAAAGTGTGGCATTTGTGTTCCATTCGTCGAATAGGAGCGCAATATGAGATTTGCAGGATAAGATTATATTCACGTCGGACAATTGGCGAAAAGAGATTCTTCAGTACATCCACGCCGATCAATTGCCAGGTCCGTCGGTCTCATTCTACCGTTGACGTTGAGAAAATGATCGCTGTTGTCATTCAGTGCATTTCGGCGGAACGATGAGGGACGAGGTCGGAGATGAATGGTGCCGATCTAAAATCGCCGTGCCACCAGAAGGAAAAATACCGCCAGAAATGTACTGGAAACCTCTTCCCGGTCATCCGACCGTTCAATCGCTCACTCCATTGACCATCTCCGCTGGTATACTACGCTATCATACTATATTAATGCTAATTTTAATAAGTTTGTAGGCGCCAAATGCTTCATAGCGTACGAAATACCAGAGGCAAACACCAGCATAGAATTCTTTCTGTTCAATGAGCAAGAATACACCTTTTGTATTTACCTACTACCAGATTCAAAGGTATGCTACGCAATGATCTGCCTGCGTGATATCTCGCCGTTCTTCAGACAAAAACAGTGTCGAAGCAGAACGAGGTGTACGTGGAAATCGAACGACCAGGCATGTCCACTGTTGACCACTTCAAGCACAACTGCTTACATCCGGGCACCTACGTTATCAAATTTGGCAACGAAAAGGCTTGGTTCATGTCAGTGGTCGTCAAATACGAACTGCGGTTTTTCAACGCCCGGGGACAAACGATCTCACCGAAATTGATGGCCACCAAGTCATAATCTTTCTTACCGCAATACATGTGATCGCTATGCACCAAAAATTGATACACAATCGGAATAGTCGTCGCTTTGACGATCACTTGAAGACTTAGAAGCGAAGAATATTTGACTGGAGAATTTTTCCAGTCTGAGTTAGCGACTTTCTGAAGTATTGTGAATGAATGTTAAACG
>JAQGAX010001457.1:0-11103 GCA_034698105.1 Plectus exinocaudatus | reverse complement strand
TCTGATCAGATTCAGCAGAAAAAGAAAAAACGAACGTTTTCGTGCATACTACAAAAATGCTGGCAATGCAGTTGAAATATCAATTGATCTCGTCATGATCGTTTCAAGACCGCAGAATGGCAAACAAACGTCTAACGCAACGCAAGACGGAGCCAGTTAAGGGTACGGTAACGGGTGAACAATCAATCTGTGGATTTCATTGAAACTGGTTCAGGAACTGAAGTTGAAACGAACCAAGTAATAAAGGGGCGAAATAGTTTAGCCTATAGTGTCTTTTCTTCACCATTATCGTTGTGAGGTCATTCCAAAAGCTCTTGCTTACTGCAACGCTCATAGTGTGGTAGCCCGCCAATACGTTACGTCACTACAAGCATCTCACTACTTGTTACAATGTGACCCAACAGGAATCATGGACATACTAGTCGCGGATAGCAATTTATTTAAAATTCATATAACCAATTACATTACTATTATGATTTAATTACTGATAAAATATCGGTACTTTTTGATATCCTATAGCAAACCGAATGTTTTTGAAATTATTTTATATGAAATCAGGAATCATACACTTTCATTTCTTCTATCATTAATATTCACTGATATCATCCTTCGGCCACGGCAGACATCTGGCAAACAAATGGATGCACGTTAGTGGCAGGATTCCAGTTCATGTAGCCAGTCCACTTTCGTGTTGTGCTCAGTCCCCCAGCTGGTTCATCTGCACCGTCTACAGTGTCTACATTGTGCCACTTAAAATAATTCGCTGGAGATGCATCTACCCATGCCCAATCAGATGCTGCACTGTAAGCCAATCCCATGTGCATATCCGTACCAGTACCATCATTGTGCAATTCAGCTGTTTGAGCTAGATCTGAAAGTTGATAAAAAATTAGAATTAACGGTACTCAATTACCGATGCCTAATTACTGTTTGAAGTGGATCGGACGATCCCCCTCAGACGTATGCCCCCTGCCAGTTTTCAGTCGCCTGAAAGAAGAATGGAGAGCCCCTTATCACATGTCGCATTTCAATTTAGTACCGCGCCCCCCCCCCCCCCCCAGTTAGTCAGGTCTACACACTCTGCTGATTTCCATTGCTGTCTGTATCATGGCAAAGCACACCTATGACGAATGTAATTTCGTCGTCCGAATGAAAACATGCAAGATGTCCTCCGTTGAAATGGTTACAGTACTCCTGTGCCATTGGCCATGTCATAGGTGCAACTCCATCGAACAGACCGCCGAAAACTTTGAAGCATTTGTTCGTTTTTGCGTAGTAGGACCAGTTTTGTTGACATCGAGGATTTTGAGCAATAGCAATGGAAAATAAAATGCAAAGAGCCAGCACCGAGGTGAACATCTTTGTGAAAAAATGCAGGAGTAGCGCTGCCACAAAAAATATTAAAGTTAATGATTAAAATAATCGTCAATTTATGGACTGACTTTTTTAACCTGACTTATAATTTTAAGAAATCGTTTGACTTTTTGCGCAGTGCTATGCCGCCGTATACAGGTTGCATTCTCAGCTTTAAGCTTGCATAGCGTATCGGCAGCGTCGACGCACGAGTATAGATTATAAAATGACAAGAAACACGTGTTGATAATTTCACGGCCACAGTACAGCGTACATTAACAATATTTTAGTGATAAGCGAAACTGACCAGTTATTCTGGCTATGGTTGTAGCACACGCAAGTTAATTGGTTTATGCGCAAGATCAAAATTTGCGCACGCTTGCTGATCATATGATGTTGCAATTACTTTGTAGGATGGATTACAGAGTTCGGAGCCCGATGCCCATTACCATGCGCAGGCTTAATTCAAGGCGTCTCTCTAACGGAGGTATCCTTCTCAATAAAGATATGGGGTTGCGCATCCCTTAGCCTATCAGTTGATCAGTGTAGACTGAGATACCGTATATGACCGTATAGAGCCCCTTCAAATAGGCACCCTTTCAAGGTAATTCAAAATATTAGAGCCTTGGGGCTCAATTCGATCATATACAGTAAATGGTAAAGTGACTGTATTGGTTTCGTGCGGCGTTGAGCGCCTACAAATCAAATCCTGTCCTTATAAAAAACCAGACGACAGTACTATTGTACACATCCGTAAGCTGCGATCTAACCTCTTTTTTGTTCATAGCGATCTCTTGCACATTATTCAAATTTATGGAACTCAAATTTTAGCCTTTCGTGTGCTATAATAAAGTACCCTGTAGGGTTTTAGTTAGGGTGCTTTGGGACTTACATTGGTTAGTATAAATTTTAATACAACTAATCAGCCCATGTTCAGTCCGTACTGTGTCCATTCCACTGCTTATCTTCACATATTCCGTTTCATGCCTAACCACGATAAGCGCCTCCGTGTGAAACCGTAAATATGTTGACACGCCTTTTCTGGTCGTCCAGTTCAGCAAATAGAACTTACAGATAAATTTCATAGGTGGCCCTTTCTATGTGGCAAGGGGAAGCATGCGTCCTGCACTCGTTCAGTTTCACTCTGCATCATTATTCATTTGAAAAATAACAAGATATCGCCGACGCCCGAACATCGGATGATCTGAGAAAGTATTATAATATACCTACAGTATTTATGAATAAATAGAACAGAACTAAAACAATATTATTATGATATCTTATTGCACCATAGGCCTTCAGCATTAGTTTTCCCATTGCCATTACTGCTTCGACCATCAAATGAAGAATATTGAAGAAGCTAAAGCCAAGCCAGAGACCGAGCACTCCACCCAATTGGCCGACAAAATCTGCGATCGAAGAAATCCATATCTCTTCGAAAATCGGATACTCGAATGTACTCACGTAAACTTTCATCGAGGCATAATTCGGTTGCGAGTAACCCTGAATTGCTGCTGGATAATACCAGAAATATGTGTACTGTACTGAATCACAGATCAAGAGCCGAATCCAGACCTGGGAACCGGAAATTTGTTTTGAATTTTGAATGCATGGGCTGGCAAAAGAGGTGGACAGCGAACAGAATCTGGGCGCAGCTAGAAATCGAAAACTGGGGGGGGAATCGGTATTCAAGGGCAAATCGAAAGTTTGCAAAGTTTGCAAAGGGAACCTTTCTCATTTCTTTCGGATCTGCGAAAACCGGGGGCAAATGTAAAAGTAGGGCAGTGCATCTCGCGCTGCGTTTACTGTAGCTACGCGCTTGCTGATACGGGTCAACCCAAAATCGGGGGGGGGGAGTCTGTCTGCGGGGATATACACCCACTCCCAGACAGCCAAATCCCAATTTAATCTGTTTACCCACAATTCCGCCACTAGGTGACGAAAACGTTTCATAATTATCCCAGATCAAAAATCTCAATTCCAATCAGACACTCTTCGGTAACAATATCGCACCCAAAAGGTAGCCAACGCCTTGAATGGTGATATACAACTTCAAACGAGGCCTACTGAAGCAGCACTTTTTGAGTTGACATCCTCGACCAGATACTTGAATAACCGACCCTGCCCTTCCCCGATCTATAGACGGGTCGGTCAACCTGATTGTGGACCAAATTAATCGGTGCATCAACCAAATTTAGCACTCGGTGCGCCGGACTGAACGAGACTGATTCACTTTTCGGGAGACCGAAATCTACACCGACCGACTACACATAATTATACTACTAAAACTCGATTGGACCAGACCGTTAGTCGAACCGCCGACCGACAGCTTTTGGGGCTCACTATACCGCCCCTGACCAGGACCGGAACAGGTTTTGCAATGGACCATGGACCGAAGAAGATGAAATAATTCTGGATCGATCATCAAAATTTGATAAGTTTGCTTGAGCGAAGAGAAAAAAGCGCACTAAGCCGCACGGGACTCGAACTAATGACCTACGCTTGGTGCTCGAATGCTCTACCACTGAGCTGCTGGGAGAAAGGTATATGTTTTTTATGGTTTGGGGTAACCTCCCCACAAAATCTCTCCATTTACATATATTTGCCGCATACCAACGAAAAGCCAGTCGTGCGTCCCACTGACGTACCGAGGGATCAATTTTCGTCGTAATCGCGTAGTTCCATCGTTCGCATGACGGCAAACAACTGTTTGTACACTCCTGATGATCGAGCGGGAAAAATGTGCCGTTAAAGCAGCGATTGTACTCAATAAATGAACAGTCACTGAAGGTCAATGACGATTCGTTGGTTGACCACAATAATGGCATGCAATTACACTTTGAAGCGAACATTTTGCTGCGACAGTCTCTATAGCAAGCTTCAATCGGATTACTGATATCGATGCATCGAATTTCACCACTGATTTCTGGCAAAGTTCGGTAAGCGCCTAAAGTTTAGGAATTATTGGGAGAGTTGAACATTTCAGAAAAGTTGCCGAGTTGAAAATCCCGCTTCATTGTACAATGCCTGCAAACGGTTGTTACCAAAATTTGATTTGCTGATTTATTTGGCATACTTCTAAACAACGCCAAATAAAGAACCCTCTTCATTTTCAATAAATTTTGAAGGTAAGCAAAGTCAGCTTACGTACCAATAATAGACACAATAGCTTGAACCTCGGCTTGTCCGATTTCAGCCTGAATGCTTAAGTCGTCAAAGGTGTCGTCGTCCTGCTTGCTTCCAGTCGCTAACGTCAGCTTAATGAATTTTGTTACCCATGAACCACTCGGGCGCGGCATTGAACTTTGGTTGATTTCAACAGCTACGTACGCTCTCTTGCTGTTCAATTGAAGCAATTCGTCGTCCGACATTATAAAAGAAAAACAAGTCAACGAGTACAGGGAAGTCACAAAAGCCAGGTATGATGATTCCACGGATTTCGAAAAAAACTCCCCACTGTTAACAGAGATGACGCGAAATTTTACTGCATTGAAGGCTAACCATTATTCACAAATTAAGTGACGTTTTATTTTTCAACTTGAGAGAAATTACTGGTATATTGATCATTTGACGATTTGCCAGTGGAATACGCATATCGAAATCCTTAGAACAAACGCCGCTGGGTCCCAACTGAGCAAACTGCGAGTCTCCACCGATTTTAAACCGTCTATAAGTTGTAACCCTACTATCAATGTCCTCTTGCACAAAGTAATTACAATTCGAGGTGGGCCATTAGTACCGGTTATTTAATAGGTGCCCCAAACAGAAGACCCCTGGGATTTTATTCAAATTGATTTTTCGAAAATTTTGCGTTCTATTGTGCAAATTAAAGCGCAGCATCTTCGCTTTCCAGTGAGACTATACATGATGGATTTGAAGCATTTTGACATTACCCAAAAAACCCAGAAAGCCAATAACCACTTCCAACGGAACACTAGTAACGATTTCAGAAGCATTTTCCTGAAGAGCACTCAAACGGCTTTTAAAAAATTTCAACTTTCAAGCCGCACCATTTCTTCCAAAATTTATGGATTTGCAAGATCAGAGTGAATCCTGAGATGCATTATTGCGCTCTTTCGAACGATCCATAAATTGAGAGAAACGGTCGTCTGGTTGCTGAGAACGAGCGACTCAAAATCGACTCGAAAAAAATACTTTAAGATTTGCGGACCACCCCCATTTATTTCGATAAAACTCTGCCTGCTGGTAGCCACACCCATACAGTACCCATAATTAATGAACCCAGGTCCAGACTTCTCTTTAAAATATGCTTATCAAGAATAAATTTTTTTTGCGCCACCTTGTAGTTTAAAACCAGAAACCTCAGGGCATCTATTTGAAGTTGAAGTGAAAAGTGAAAATAACAAAACTATTACAAGCCTCGCTTAAAGAGGGAAAAACCCAGCACCTGTCCATTGATCAAAAATTGACAGCAGAGCTGGTATTGCTTTGATTTATCAATAAAACTGAAATTTAGTGGAGTCATTAGAAATTACAGTACTATCACTTTACTTAGAACGACTGCACTTGTCCCCGAATGATAACATGCATTCTTGCATGCTATCATACAGATTAGGTACCGATTAGGAATTAATAAATTGATAGCAAAAACTGCAATTGCAAACCTAATTTCCAGGGCTTCTATTCGAAGTTAAAGGGACAACGTGAAAATAGCCGAACCCTATTATATTACATTCTCCTGGCGTCAAATCGGAAAACCCAGTACTTGTCAATCAATCAATCAAAAATTGACTGTAGCACTGGGGTCTATTTCATAAAACAGTTGGAGAAACAACTTTTGTAAGCGCGGTGATATAAGAAAATTGGAAATAACCGGAAAATAACCAATCATCGTGCTTCCCGCAGTTGTACTGTAATTACATACGTAGTTATATTTACAACTGTTTTAGTCCCTTGGTATTGCTTTGAATTAAGCGTGAAAAAGGATAGATTGCCCTGAGACTGCTGTACGTATCGTTTCCACTGAAAACGGCTGCACTTGAACCTAATAAAAGCGTCAGCTAATTTATGAATCGCCCTTGCCCATGAGTTCGTAGTGAAGTCTTATTTTTAGCTCATAATTCGACACATTCAGTTCAGCCATTTTTTTGAGCAATAGAGCGGTAGCGTTCCAAGAGTCCGATCCATCGATATAATACGAATAGTCGATATATTGATTTCCGTCCATTACTTCCATTTCCGACATTAGAGTATAGTAATTTAAAACAATATACGCCAAACTTAGTGGCCACACGTGTTTGGACTGCCCAGCCGCCGAAACATAAACGACATCCGAATTAAGGAAGAAGTCCTTACTCATATTTGAACTGCTGAAATATTCGGTCAGTGAACGAGTGAAGTTTGTTGCGTGGTCATCAGGGTCGGAGAAAGGGAGAAGATTTGACGACAAAAAGGGAACACAAAGCGTTGAATCGGGAAAAGTTATTGATTTGTTGAACATTATTGTCATCTTGGAATCGGTTGTTTGTTCTTGGTACTGTAGAATAAGCTTGACAGTCATGAAGACTGTCAGAGCTGTGAATACAATTATCGTCAAAAGCCATAAGCTTCTCATTATGAAATTGTTTGCGTTCATGAACAGTTCCACACCATAAATATTTTTTTCTATTCGGTTGATTACTTTTTCAGTGTTTGCTGAGCTTGCCTCGTCTTTGGCTGTTCGCTCACTGATGTCTTTGACGATATTGTGGCGTCGACTCATTTTCCTAAGGATGTCGACCTTACCGTTTCTTCTGTAGTCAGCGAAATGTTATTATTTTTAATACGATACGTTTTATAATATTCCCGCTGGGGCAGGCGCATAACGGTTTTTTTCGAAAATAGGCCCTCCTCAAAAATAAGCTCCCGGGGCGTATTCCCGAGCTAAAAATGAATTTTGCAAGCGTGAAAATGGATTCATATTAAAGTCTTTTCAATGCAAAGGCACTTGAATTTGCTCAAAATTTGGTCATTTCTCATACAACTAGTACAAAATTTGTAGTTGTACTACAAATTTCAATGAAAATGTGAAAATATCTCCTGTTATTGCGCACTATGATGAGAAATAATGTTTTACAATGTCCTAAGTAGCTAAATGAGGTTAATATGCTTTCCAAAAAAAAGGCCCGGGGCGCATTTCCAAGTTTAAGAGAAGACTCAAAAATCGCATTTCTCGACAATACGCCCAGGGCTTATTTTCGAGAAAATCCGGTAGCTAGGGGAAAGCGCAAGCGGCATTGCTCCTCAGGTTTTCCTGTTCAATCCCAGTTTTGGGGGCTCCAAAAATGACTGGGCGCCTCATTGAAAATTCGATTTGCCCCGTTTTTCACTTCTAGGTACTTGTCTGGCCTCAAACGGGCACGGCACCGAGAACCAAAGGTTAGGGGTGGAAATTCTTGCTATTCTTAACAAATAAAAAACAAATATCTTCACAATTTGGGGGGGGGAATTTTTCCCCCGTCCCCCCTAGCGCCGCGCCTGCCCTCAGAGTAAGATCAGAATATCTAAAAGTATATCATACTGTTCTATTGGGACTTAATTCCACAATCCGTTATAGTATTATGAAATAGGCTACAGAATGGCATACCAAAGCAGGTATTTACTGCAAGACACACCTCGGAAAAGGGAAATTTACATTTAGACATGGTAGAACCAGTCACATCACTTCCCTAGTTTACAAAACTTGGACGTACGACAGAAAAGCACATACTATGTACGAAATTTGAACAGCGACACATACGTCAATTTTTAATCAATCTGCAACACTAACTTTGGGCTTAAGTGACGACAACTACGTTACGACTATTATGAAGCTCGTTCGCGGCTTTGCTCTTGATTTTGAATTACATATGGAGCGAATAACTTTAATGGCTCCTTCTCCATTTCCTCGGCAACACGAAAATCAATTTAAGGAAGGTATGCAGCATTTAATTAAGAGCCGCTTTTCCTTTCACCAAGCTTCCTTTGGCACTGTCGCGACTGCGATATGTAAACAAGTCAACCCACAGGGATAGATAGATGGTGAAGGCGCAGTTCCTTTGATGTGCAAATCCGTATGGCGAATGCATTGATGAAAAACGAGAACAGCCTACGGTCTGTCATGACCTTGGTGCGCTCCTCAATCAGCATGATAGATCCAGAAGTGATAAATAGCGAGCCATTAAGTGATTTTTGCTCTAACTGAAGAACTGGTTTTCTTTGATGTATATTTATTGTGGTCGTACTGTCACTACAATCACTACAGATACAACAGTCGGTGCAGCCACTCTGTGAGACTTATAGTCAAACTGTCTGTATATACTTAGACAGGAAAATGTAGTCCCTCGGCATAAAGAAACTGAACCACCGTGAACAGAAAAGTGTGTCGTACGATTGATGGCAGCACTTGGTCGCGACTGGCACAGTTTGACACATGGTTCACAGATTTAAGGCGTTCTGGGGTTTCAATGTTTTACCGCGTAGTTACTATTCTAACAAGTCTAAGGCTGCTGCTGGATAAGTTTTGATGACAAGGAACGCATTAAAAAAATTTCAGAGTGTGCGTTTTCATTTACTCTTGCGTAATCAGTTGTTCTAAATAGCATTTGATCTTTGATTGCTGCGCAATTTTTTGGTCATAAACATGAAACTGCAATAGTCATGATATTGACCCCAATTCCGTGAACAGTATTTCTATTAGATCTTCATATTACGATTATATTTTACAATGTTACAATTCTAACCAGTCCAAGGCTGTTTCCAGTTTGAGTTTCTGGTTTGCTTTCTGCGGTTTGTCAGGCTCTCTGTTCGGTTTCACGTTGCATCATCGTTTACAATAGAGCACGATAATGACATATAGCGTGATATGGCAGACGCACACAAATCAGCTGGCCTCGACGAGCTACGTTAGAGAGAAGTATGCCAATACAGTATTACAATATTAATGCATGTACAGTATACCTACAGTATTTATAAATGAATAGAACAGAACTAAAACATTATTAGGGTGTCTTATCGCTCGATAGACCGTAAACATCTGTTTTCCGACAGCCGTTGCTGCTTCGACCATCAAATCAAGAATATTGAAAAAGCTAAGGCCAAGCCAGAGACCGAGGACTCCACCCAGCGCGCCGACAATGTCTTCGGTCGAATAAGCCAAGATCTCTTCGAAAATCGGATACTCGAAAGTACGCATGTGCAGTCTCATCGACGCATACTCCGGTTGCGAGGAACTCTGAATCGCTGCCAGATTATACTGATTATACTATGTGAACGGCACTAGATCACAGATTAAGAACCCGAACCAGACCTTGGCGTCGGCCTTGGCGATGGTGAAACCCCAATTTCATCTGTATAAATCGATTTTTTTTCGCCACTAGGTGACAAGCGATTCAATGGTACATTAGGCCAAAATCTCAATTACGATCATCATCAGACTCACTTAGACAGCGATATCGCACCCAAAAGGTGCCCGGCGCCCATACCTGCCTGGTACCTGGATTTTAAACGTGAAAAATTTTAAATTAAATTTTTGAGGTGGAACCAGATACCAATGTTGCAAATAGTTACTTCAGTGATGAAGTAATGTATTTTAGTTAAAATATGGTCGACCTGCTCGTCTGTTGATGTTACCATGGAAACGATCCTCATTACCATGAAAAGGACGTTGTTAATGTGATTACGACTGTTATTCCTATGGCCCAGGGGCGAAGCTAGGGGGTGCTGGGGGGGGCTCAGCCCCCGGTTTTTTCGCCAGCCCCCTCGGTTTTCCGCCATTTCCCTCAATTTTTAGACTTTCAGTATGGCTAGCCCCCCTGGTTCCCCTAGTTGGCCCCCCCAGTCTTCAAGGTGGCCCCTCCGGTGTACCGGTTCTAGCTTCGCGCCTGCTATGGCCCGTCAAAAGATGAACAGGAGGCCAACCACACTTTTTACTGAAGCACTTTGTTTCGTAAGTTTTTGCAACATTATCTGAGACTCGAATACCCGACCCCTGTACTGCCCGTGCAATAGACCGTGTATTTCTGGTCGCAAGTGATCCAATATCCCCACAGATACAGTACGTACAACATAGCTGTAACCAGGGGTCCAGGGAGATCACCCCCCTCTGGCCAGGGGTCCGACCCCCTGGCCTATCCCCTCGCCGCGCCGGAAAAACATTTTCTTTGGCGAAAAAAATGGAAAAATTCTTTGGCGTTTTTTTGAATACGCACCGAATTCCGACACGAAGGTATCGTACCCCCCCCCCCCAGAGAAGGTCCAGACCCCCTGGCCTCGGACCTCGGTTACAGGTATACGTACTATAGATGGGTCTGTCTACCGGACCGTGGTCCGAATTATTCGGTACCGACCAAATTTGGCACTCGATGCACCGGACCATCTCGAGACCGGCTACTTTTTACACCGGATCGAGGTATTTGAAATTGGGTTGAACCGTGGGCCAGACTGCACCGAAAAAATCCTGGACCGACCTTTCTATAGGCGCCAAAAGTTTTCAGGAAAATATTTACAGGAAAAATTCTACAATCAGGGAAAAATTTATATTATCGTGCAAAAATGAGCTGAAATTCAAAAAACTGAAAATGCTTGAGTGGCTATGCACATTTTAAAATTAAATTAAAATTTTCTGGGGTTCCGTTTTTTTCGGATTGGGGGTAACCATAGGTGTAACCGGGAGGGTCGGACCCCCCTACCCTCTCCCCCCCCCGAGCGAGAAAGTCCAGAAAAACATTTTCGCCACGTAGTGGCGAAAAAAATTTTGGCGATTTTTTTGAA
>JAQGAX010001456.1:0-11112 GCA_034698105.1 Plectus exinocaudatus | reverse complement strand
CGACCTAAAAAAAAGGTCGTCAAATTCCAGCCGACCAAAAACACTGTACTCCCCCTTCTACGTTAAAAAATTCTCATTCCCCTAAACTTCGACCCCCTCGGGGATGAAGCCTCCAAGGGGGGACATCCCCCCAATCCCCCCAGCGCCCACGTCTGGTGTAGAGTAAACACGCCTAAATATTGGGGGAGAGTCTGACGGTATCCCAACCTAGGCCATACAATGTGCATATTACACATGCAGGTAGTAATATTCCACCTCGAGAGATTTTATACGGAATTGGAATGACAATTACAATACGAAATTGGAAATGAAAAATTATATTTTGAGATAAATTGAGTGCTAACCAATTCGGATTGATGTAACGCTTACCGTGAATGGCACTTGACAATGTGGGCAAATGTAGCGCGGCCCAGAAGGCGACGTTGGCAAACAGTTTTGATGAACACAGGAGTATCAGTTGAAAATGGCGAAGGATACGAGATTCCTCCATCAGAAAGAGGAGGCTTTGGAAACTGAAGATAGGGCGCTCCTCCATGAGTAGGAGGAGGGGAAGGAAGCCTAGGGTATTGAGGATAAGGTCCTCCTCCGTTAATTTCTGATCTAGGATGAGGAGGTTGGCTCTGAGATTCTTGTTCTGGACAATGCGATTGCGCCATTGTCTTCATAGTCATCTTGTTGGCAGTTGATTCCACGTAGTTCAGCAGAAGATGCATTGCAAGCAGCTTTCACTCAGTTGACAAAGAGTCAAAGGAAATTAAGTTCTTATATTACGTTTAAAATCTCCTTGATTGCTCGCGAGCAAAGTGCGTATTAGATATAATTAGGCTTGCTTGATTACAGTTCTCGAAAAGAGGTGAACTTTAAACTGAACCGTTTATCTCAGCTTTCTCTCTAATTTCGCTTTCGCTCTCTGAACTATATATTTCAACTTGTACAGTCTCGGGCGCGTAACTCGAAAGTCGCGCGGAGGGGAGAGAAATCACTCGATGATGGGCAGAGAAGCGAACTGATTGGCCGTCACTATGACGACACCTAATCAATTTGCTTTCTTGCACATTTTATCGATTGATTTGCCCCGCGTGACTTTATAGCTTTGCGCCCGTATGCTTTCATCAAGCTAGTGAGGACTGAGTGACGAAACCAATTAAGTCTTCCTCATTCAGTAACCAAGCAATGCCATTCGAAGAACAAAGTCGCGCTTCTATTTCGACAGCCTTCGCTTGCACACGCATGAGAACAGATATGGGCATAGGGAGAGGAGACGATACTGTCCTCAAAGCACACAAATACCGCGGACCAAAACTCAGTCGGGGAATGAAAAATTGTATTTAAGGCGTGCCCAGGGCCGAATCATGGGGTACAGTACAGGTTCTCTAACACAGAAAGGGACAGGTCTCCATTCGGTCCGTAGATTAAAATTTTCCAAGCGAAGCAACAATTCAACGCAAAAGTTTTGCAATTTTTAAGGGCAATTCTGGCATCGGTTGTCACGGCAACAAGTGCCAGGGTACAGATGCAATTATCGATTGGCTTAATCCGGCGCTGCTCGCCACGCTGAAACTTTGCAGTTTTATTATCCAACACTTACAGTTTTTGTCAAAGCATGGCAGAAACACGTGAGGTGCAACACGTGATCACTGAACAAATTGCAAATTGGGGGAAGGGATCGATTTGCGGGAACCTGAGGGGACTGACACCGAATTTTTTTGTCTTTTATTCCTTTTACTTTTATCCATTATTCCCGGAAAGTGTATTTTTTCGTCCTTTTTTGGTAAAAATATTTTCTTTGTCGCACACACTTGCCATGATTTTTAAATTACGGATTACACTAATGATTAGCTACTGACATTGAAAAAAATGTGAATCAGTACAAAAGCCATTTCGTGATTTCCTTATTAAACAGCAAGGAAGAGTGGTGGAGACTGAAACAATTAATAATAATTCATCAGCAAAGTATACAGTATATAAAGAAATAGGCAATGTAGGCGCAACATTTCCATTTATGTGAACATTTTATCTTCAAAATATAGATCAGATGAACATGTCAACTCAAAAGCTGACTTACGTCGCATGAAGAAGTATTGAAATACCCTTCTTTTATTTGTATTGGTCGACTATGCTGCCAACTGAAACAAAATGCAACATTGCATAAATCATTTTCTCACAATAATTTTGAAAAATGAATATGTTCTGCTTAATCGCACCGCCGTCCAAGATAAATTCAGTCAACTGCGCCGCGAATATCTTCAATAAACAATTTTTTGTACTGTTCATGCCTTATGATTGCTTGGGAGGCTTTTACATAACTGTTATATTCATAAGGGGTCATTCGTAAATTACGTCACACTTTTGAAGGTAGGGGGTGTCCGAAAAGGCCCGTGAAGGACACGTAACTCAGGTATTTAACTACGTTATCTACGTTTTTTGCGATAACTACGTTATATTTGACAAAAAAGTAACTACATACGTTAAAAATTGGCTAAAATACCATAGTTAGTAAACGTACCTGAGTTTAAATTTCTCAGGAATACAACTGTGCCCTTAACCGTCTCAGTTTGTCTGCTTCAAATGATTATGCTATCTAACAAACCTGGTTTTACCGCAGCATCTACTTTTCGTTGCAATCATACGTTCTTCTGAGAAAAACCAGTGTATCATTAAAGCAGTTTCCATGACTGTTTCCTTTTTATTCAAACCGTTCAAAGCTTGTATTCGTATATAGTGAAATTCTGTTTTCTTTGCGTTTTGTGGTAGCTTCAAATAACTGCACGAGAAGTACTGAAATTCGAAAAAGAGTGTACTGCTGATTACTTTGCGAAGCTAAATAGGCTTTCTTACATCGCCTATTGGTATTATCGGAGTATGGAAGCGGACACATAGTTAAAATACTCTTGGTTCCCATTTCATAAAACTGTTGAGAATTGAGAATTGAGTTTGCTTCAGACGTTGAACATACTTCAAAAACTTCTAGAAGTAATCTGAGAAGTTCGTCATTACTTCAAACTTCCGAATCAGATTAGTTGAAATTTTTCAACTTTTAGAAGTATAACACAAATGTACCATACCAGCTAGCCCCCTCTCGTCAACCGGTTCAGAGCCCTCGCCGCAGATAGCAGTTAAAGGTCTGTCTGTCACGCGTAAATACTATCATCCAGGTTGAAAAGTGATACACACCATATGAATGGATGAGCTATTCGATACTAAAATTTGCACTTACCCCAGGGCCGGATCATGGGTGTTGGGGGCCCAAGGCACCCCGAGCTTTGGGGCCCTACTATTACTGCAGGTACCCCGAAAGCTCGACATACCGGGGCCCCTCCAGTATTACATTAGGTTGGGGGCCCGAGGCAAATGTTTCGTGTGCCTCACCTATGATCTGATCCTGACTTACCCATAGAAATTGTCCTTTAGTGGCAAGAGCATAGTCACTGACGTTCGACCACTGCATTTCGAAGAAACAAGAAGAAAGTAGAACTGGTGGATGTTGTTCATTGTCGAAAATTGCTTTGACGTGCCAATTGCCTTCATTGTCAGTTAAATAACTGTTAATATACGCTGCGTAAGGCTGCCTCACTGCTTTCCTATTGAAAATTTCTTGGGTAGAATAACTGCAGGTGAACGATTCGTGGCCGATTTTTACGACACCGCCTTGCGATTTGTCAAAAATTACTGGAGTCACTCGAAATGTTACGTTTTGATCGGTGTCTAGGCTGTTCAAATAGTGTTTGATGTAAAAGAAAGTATAAGTCGTCTGAAAGATGCAATCATAAGGATTATAAAATCGCTGACAACGAAGATGGCCTGTACAAGTCGCGATGCATTCAGCTGCAGCTGATATAATTCAGTTGCATCTTACAAATGAATTAAATGTTGCGTAATTACTTAAACCTTGCATATTTAATCAAACCATATATATATACTTAAACAGAAACTCACGAATTCCATGAATGAAAATTCTGATTCTCCTGGTTCACATTTCTGTTCGATCAGCAAGTGAAATTTATCAATCGATAGTACCGGCCGTTCGTTTAATATTGATACGTGCACTCTGCCGACTATAGCGAATTTGTAGGAAGATGGAGATAGAGGCATATCCGTGCTCGGGTACACTTGATGAATTTGAGCGTGGCCTCGTATTAAATCAGTGATCTGTGTCAATTTTTCCACTTCAAAAACATTTATGCAATCTATGTAAAAGTTCCTGACTGGATGATACCGCGAGGAAAGTTCAGGCCAAATTTTGTGAAAATCTTCATTGTAACTTTTCCAAAAAGTTGTCAAGTTGATCGACTTTCTAATGTTGATCGAGTTGTCTGCCGCCGCATGTGGCGATAAATTTGCGGCGAACAACAGAAGCGACAAGCAGATAAGCTGTGATATCTGCATTATGTAGTTCTACATTGACTTCAATATATTCGCGATAAACTTGCGCTAAGCACTTTACTGTTTGGACTGCGGACGCACACTGGAAAAGGACGTGGGTGTGTGAAGCGTGACCCCCAACGCTGCTGGCAGAGTCGTTGCGCGCCAAAATGCATCCATTTTCTTTTTTTCGCGTGCATGCGTACAACTCAAATTGACTCTGAATGCACAAATCTTTACTGGACATTGTGTCAGGGGATTTGCGCTTATATTCGTCGGCCTAGGTAACAAAGCGGCTTCAGCAAATCTTGACGCTTTTGCATATGATTCTGATTCTCTGTCCAAGAGGTAAGACGTTCCCATTCATATGCACTATTCCACTATTATTTTAACTCTTCCAGACAGATCCTGTGCCACTATTTCTTAAAATACGGTAATTATGACATTAGCTATATACACGTCAGTAGTGCCGGATTGTCGACTAGGACGACTAGGCCATGGCCTAGGGGGCCCACTGTGCCCCGAACAAATGATACGGAAAGGGGACCCTTATATTTTGGGGCACCTTCGGGCCGCCGACCGGCCAGGGGGCCCAACCAAAGATGGGAGTCTTATGCCAGGGGCCCGAAGGGCCCACATGCCCTTGGGGTCTACACTCCCCTGATCCGGTCCTGCTGGTTAGATATACTGTAAGTACATCTGACACTGATGTCAGTTTTAGTGACATGTATCAATTTTAGGGTCACGAATGTCAACGCCAATGCTAAATATTTAATTTTGTAACATATATACCGGTATTTAATCTTAATATATAATCCAGGACACCCTTTTGTTGTCGAAATGTATATTTTGTAGTCGTTTTTTATGAAAATTTTTCCTTGTCGCAAACATACTTGAAATGGTTTACGAATTACGGATTACGCTAATAATTAGCTTCTGACTCATTGATGCACTGCGGTCTAGAAATATATCATATTCATAATTCGCGTTGGGATGTGGGTCATTAGCAGAGAACTAAACGGAAGCATCGGTGGTTCAGTGGTAGAATGCTCGCCTGCCACGCGGGCGGCCCGGGTTCGATTCCCGGCCGATGCAATTCTTTTGCTTATATTTTACGAAATACATTGTAGACAAGCAATGCTCGATTCCCCTATTTAAAGGGGACCTCCGGTCGAATAATAATTTGTTGATATGTTGTAGAGGAAAGTTTGCTGAGTAAGGCTGCACACTTAGTTTTTTTTAGTTCAACCCACTTAACAAGTTAGCCAATAGCGCAATCGATAACGGCAAATTGGTACATTGACAAAACCGCTATTGGCACAAAAAAACATTATTTCAAAAAGCGGAATGATTGACGTACAATGCCTGCGTACAGTTTTCGCGTGCGCATGCAATTTTAGCACGGAAGCACAGCATAATAAGTCAACGGGTCTGATCACGCTTTCGCGCAGCTAACAATCTACGATGAATTCCTCGAGATTTTTTTGTGTTGGGTGACTCTTTAGGGGTCACTAACTTGTTAAGGGGGTCGAACTAAACAAAACTAAGTGTGCAGCCTTACTCAGCAAACTTTCCTCTACAACATATCAAAAAATTATTATTCGACCGGAGGTCCCCTTCAACTGTTGTTTGGAACCTTTCGCGTTGTGCAAAAAAGAACACCAAATGAGTTGCATCGGCCGGGAATCGAACCCGGGCCGCCCGCGTGGCAGGCGAGCATTCTACCACTGAACCACCGATGCTAGTGACCACAGAACCGCCGTGATCAATTGTTGACCACACCTAAACGCCAGCCCCATTCACACGCCAGGAACAGTAACCGCTCAATATTTCTGTTATGGCGCCACTAGGGAACCAAAGCAGATGACTGTGCAAAACCATGGGTAAAGGGGAACGCTTTCTTTGTTCGACTTTCAAAGCATGTCAATAATAGCATTGTGCTATGAGAAAAGGACGCACTGTTTGAAGGCATCACAAGCAGAGATCATATCACAAAACGGAAATTCTAAGGAGTGCAGATGATAACTTCATCTCGTGTGCGAGGGTTTGATTCAATCCCGTCTGTACTTCATGGAAAATTTTCTATTGTTTGAGATTTTCTGATGATTAAAGACAAATATCCGCTAGCGTGCGTTTCCTTCTCCATTCCGACTGCCTGACGGGCAAAGGTAGGCACGATCCGTGGAGTGCCCGTGGCAGGCACGATTCTAGGGGGCACGGCGGTTTAAATCCCCAGTCTTTTGAGTTTCGCTATAAATTTTCAATTCCACGTACAAAGGTATGAAAAGGTGGATTCTCCCCCACGTCTTTTGGATTTGGATTCTTTGCTCTCTAAATCATATTAACAAGACATGACGCAAGCATAACAACTAACTTATCTGCGAATTGAGTTGGAGCGCCCATATAAAACGGATTTAATCTTCAGAAGCCTTTCGCTGAGCGTTATTAACAAGAATTGTCTTCATTAGGCGGTTATATTCAAGTCCCACTCGCACGGCTCAGATTGAAGAATTTATATGAATAAGAATAATGGGTGAACGTGATCAATGCAGATTCACTTTGGCCGAAATAGCTTTCTAATATTCTAACATGTAATAAATAGAGTGGGAGGACGCCAGTGCTAACTTATGAATCACTGAGGGACGCAGTTGGCTCCGAGTGTCATCGAAAGACGAGAAATTTGGAGTCTAGGGCACTGGTTTTCACGGGGCCGGTAAGTCTTAGGGTAATATCGCCCATTATTGTCAGATGAGGCAATGTGTATCACTGTGGATATCTAAAACAGAAATAGTGAAGCATTTTAATGTTTGATGAGGTTAATATTGGCATCTTCAGTACTTCATAGTATACAGAAAGCAGATCCCACCGAAATTTATCTAATAATACATGGTGTCCCACGATTAACTTAGAAAATCATTTGCTTATATCTTTGCTCATATGCAACCAAATTTTATGCGGTTTATTTCTACTTAAAGAGAGTCATTTGGAGTTTTGTTTGCAACCAGCCAGGTGAAAATTGGATGAATATTCGTGATTTGAAAGCTAATTGTAAAAATTGATCGCTTTTGCCAGAGAAATACGGTCGATTTTTAATTTGCACAAAATGTTGAAAGGGATAATGTTTCTGGCTCACTTTTTATGCTCATTACGAATCTCAACTCAGAAATGCGATCAATTTCTTCAAAAACGAGAAAATTGCGAAATTTAGGAAAAATCCTATTTCTCTGGCAAAAGCGATCAATTTGACAATTAGCTGTCAAATCACGAATATTCGTCCGATATTCACCGGGCTGGTTGCAAAAAAACTCCAAAAGACTTTCTTTAAGTAGAAATAAACCGCATATAATTTGGTTGCATTTGAGCAAAGATATAGCAAATGATTTTCTAAGTTAATCGTTTGACACCCTGTATATTGTAACTACTGAAATGCAACAACCATGCCGAATTTTTATCCAGCGGAATACTTTGTACGTTGCGAAACTGTCGCCACAGTCTTCATAATAAATCTTTTCAGTGCAGCGCACAGAAATGGATTCAAACTGTAGTGCAGAGAATATCGACGAATGCTCTTATTCCGTTGAAAACAATGTGTACATTGGAACGGCATACGTCATATTCTCAGTAATTGACATTCTGCTTTACGTACCATGCGTCATTGTAAGTACAAGTTTGATATTTTTGAATTCTCTATCAAGCTGACACCATACCTGTCGCGGGTGTCCGAGGCTAAGGGGGTCTCGACCTTCACGGGGCAGGTACGGTACCTTCGTGTCAGGATTTCGCCACGAAACTTAGAATTTTTCTTTAATTTATTTAATCAGCCGTATTTAATGGGTCCACGGGTTGCGAATAATTCTTATAATTTAATATGGTCGGTCGTCGCCGCGCAGACCGTGGACCGCGGACCGTGATTCGTGGACCCGAAGCATAAAATTTCGACATGAACCCAAACCCTAATTTCCCGGTCCAGACCATATCTTTAGCCAGACTGTCCGACCTTGTCCGATTAGTGTAATATAGCATTCGATTACGGTAATTCGCATCTCTAAATTTCTCAATTCAGGTCTTCTCGGATGACGATCTCCGTCGGAAAGATGCCTACAATTTGATGTATCACGCTGGAATTTTCGACTTGATTCAGGCGTTTATGCATCTGGTGTCAGGCGTGATCACAATCACCGACGGCACGTCGAAGATCGATACTGTATTTGGTCCCATTGTCATTTCGGCATGGATGGGATATTTGGCCGTCACCACTGTCCAGGCAATCAATCGTCTGCTACATATGGCATTCCCTAAAAAAGCGGCAGTGTTCTTTACGAAGGGACTGACAAAGGTTGGTCAGTTTCGGACTTTTAAATTAGTAGAAAGACAGTCATGGATTGCAACCCCACCAGCCGGACCCTGTTCACCTTTGAAATCCCGCAGACCTACAAATTTCGATTGAAATTCTTTCCCCGGGTAGCGCCGACCTGTTGATCCACATTTGTGTTTGGCGTCACTTACAAAATATGCCATGCAATGCTTTTTTTGCAACTTTTATAGCTATTTAGCAACCCAACACAATGCAATCTCTACCGTAGATCGAATTCTGCTTTCCAATTTAGTTACGCTTGTGGACTGCCGTTTAATAACAAACCTACCTACATATCTACCCTACGTACTTACCTACCTACCTTACTTGCACTAATTTCAGCTTTATATACTGTTATGCTACGTCTATGCATTTATCTGGTTCGCAGTGTTTACAACTCCTTACTCTGATTTCATATTCCATAAAAATATGAACATGTTCTACTACAATGATACAGTGACATCAAGTGAATGGGTACATCTTTTGGAGTTCATCATTTGTGGCATTCAATTGACCATCGTTGGAATTTGTTATATGGGCGTCTTGAAATCAATCAGCAAAATGGTAATATCATTAATTTGCTGACTGCATATCAAAATATTACGTTTTTTATTATGGCTTTGATGTGAAACTCGGCCAGCTTTGATCAGGTGATAGCGACTGCCCTTTTATGAAATAAGCCCCTCCACTGGTCAACACTAGGCCCATCAAAATTCGTTGAATTTAAGTTGATTAAAACGTCTATTTGCTTGTCTGCTGGATTTTTTGATGCATTGCAAACGCATCTTTATCTCTGTGCAATTTAAAATTGCTTCCAAGATATTATCCCTGGCCAGGGACCTGTTTAATAAAA
This sequence comes from Plectus exinocaudatus, assembly GCA_034698105.1. Taxonomy (NCBI): domain Eukaryota; kingdom Metazoa; phylum Nematoda; class Chromadorea; order Plectida; family Plectidae; genus Plectus; species Plectus exinocaudatus. The sequence goes on along the minus strand of JAQGAX010001456.1, from coordinate 1,543 downwards.
CTGTTGAGAATTGAGAATTGAGAAATTGTGTATGCCTTATCACGTGAAGAATTGAGACTCAGGTGAAGAAATCCAACTGAGTCTCAATTCTTCACGTGATAAAGCAAACACAATTTCTCAATTCTCAATAGTTTTATGAAACAGGCCCCAGCGATTGTTTTGAATGCCAAACTTTAGCGGAAGCAGATTGCAGTCGATACTTCGGAGTCTCGGAAAGCGAAAGTGCGAGAAACTCGCATCACCGTTCAGCTCTTGGTCATTTTTCTGCTTCAGTAAGATTTTCTTGTTGGATTTACCCCGTAAATTATGAATTCCACAAGCAAAGGTACGAAACGGGGCGGATTTCCTTGATTTCTGATACTGCGCCTGGTCCCACCCCAACGCATCACTAGGCGACGAGCGCTTTACGCCCATAATTCTTTACTATTGACGCATTTTAAATATAAATTTGTTGTTCCGGGTGTGTTAAGTCCAACTAATAAACTTTCTTTCACAGCTGCTCATTTATTCTTCTCTGGATGATTGTACCTGAGGTTTACGAGCACGTCGATTTTGGAACCTATCGAAAGGCATGGAGCAAGTTCTGGATTTTGAATCTCTTCTGGATCATCATTAATGGCGTCAATCCAGTTATTTTTTTGACACTCAACGTGTACGTCTTCTGTCGACCTTATCCCAAATAATATGCGTTGCTATGACATTAATATCAATTGCGCTGTTCAACACTACGGCTTCGCTCTAAATGACAGCAGAGACGGTGTATTAGCTGGGGCTTCGTGAAAATGTTCAGTTGATTAATCTGTCTAACACCTTTTTCATTATTTAGGGACCGTTCATAAATTACGTCATCACGAAAGGCCTATGAAGTGACGCTCTGACGTAATAGCTATGCTTAACCATAAGAGGGGGGCTGCTGCATGTCTAGAGGGGGTGTCAAAAGAGGCCAAAAACAGCGTGACATGATTAGAATTACTTCCGCATTGAGTTATTTCCTCATTGAACCCAAAGACCTCTAATTTGATACTATATCAACTTTTCAAATCGATGTGCGTGTTTAATTTAGGACTGTTCGACAGAAAGTTTGCGCTCTGCTCAGAGGAAAGTGGTCCGTGAATGGCATGTCAGGCCAGCAAAATTCACATTCGCCCTATGCGGTTGTTCGCCTTCCTGTGTCGAGTCAGCAAGCAATCCAACGAATAGCGGAATAGAATAGAACGTACAGTCCACCACATCAAAACGATAGCTGTGGAACAATTCTTTAGCGTGTGGAGAAACAATCAATAGTTTGCAGCGTTCCAATATGAACGCGTCATTTGATATGGTTTATTTGTTGAGTAATTTTTTGCGTGCGTGTGAATAAAAATATTGTCATTCCAAACTATCCGGGAACCTTAATCTCATTGATCGAAAAGCATATCATATTCGTAGGCCCTCTCGTTTCGATTAGCATCATTCGCCGATGACTAACATTAGCATCGGTGGTTCAGTGGTAGAATGCTCGCCTGCCACGCGGGCGGCCCGGGTTCGATTCCCGGCCGATGCA
>JAQGAX010001455.1:0-11114 GCA_034698105.1 Plectus exinocaudatus | reverse complement strand
ATCTGCATGGAAATGACAGCACAACCAATGCAATGGTCACAGCCAAACGGCTATCCGTTATTCGACGAGTAATAGTTGGGACTTGTTCTAATTATCTTTTTAACTATTGCAAGAGCAGAGCTTGGCGTGGGATATGAGGTGTGTACATACGTTTTGCAAAGACATCAGTTATGACTTTAAAGTTTTTTAGAGCCGCGTTTCTAATATCTGTATTCTACTGTATCCTTCTACACCTCATGAAATTAGTTTCAGAAGCACGAGTTCGCAGAACGGTACTGCCAATAGGTTTGCAATGCAACAAACTGCGGCACAAAGAGCAAATGGCAATGACGTGCATCTTCCGCCAGTTGAAACATTACTTTGGAACGAATCAATGCCGGATCTGTTTGCTGAATTTGGAGAAGAGTACGACATGCGGCAAAATTGATTTCTCTGCTTTCGGCTTAGATTGACCGTGTACAGTAGAAACCTATTATCTCTGTGTAAATACAGTCTCGCTCAAATGTACATGTAATGATCGAAACCTTAATAATATTAATGCGTATTTGCGCCCGTGACAGTCGCGTTCAAAACTGAGGGAGCACTGACGGCCGTATGCCTCCGGCGCCACATGCGAAAATATTTAGCAACATTGACAGTCACGTCAAACTTGTAAAGAAACCACGCGTAGGAAGGTTGGACTACTGTAATATTGAATACAATTCGTGAAGAACTTGTCAAAGAACATTAGGCGCATTAATGTTTTGAGTGATAACTTCACCTGTCAGCGCCCCATGTTTCGCATGAGACATTAATGTTCATGAATGTCACCAATGTTCCGAGGAATTACAATTGAGTGGGACTGTAAACTGTGACGGTACTGCAGTACCACCGTATGCATGGCATGGATAGATAATTTAAGAATGGTACGTTGTATTAAATTTATATAAAACACGTCACATGCTCTTGTTCGCTACTTACTCAAGTTTATGTTTATACTTACTGCAAATTTTGGTTCAGTTGTATAATAATATTGATTGGCTTACCGACAAATGCCAGCTCACAGGACGCGGACTGTTGACCAACGTGGATGCTTGACCAACTTGGACATCTGGCCTGCGGTCAACTGACCAACAGTAATTAGAAATACCAGTCAAATAACCGAGCTAGTAATAATAGAAGATCACCAGCCGAATATAATAATGGAACCCACGAACTTATTAGTCACAGAAGTAATACTGCTAATAATAATACTAATTGAAGGTCAATTAAACAGAAAGTAATTGCGACAGGTTCGAAGGGTGAAGTGGTGCAAAGAGTAAGTCGAACAAGACAATCAAAGTAAAGGCAAAGTGTATAGTAGAAGTAAAACAAAAACGAAGCGGCATTGCCTTTGTTCAAATTATTTTAAGGAATTGCCTGGAAAAATGTACTTATTCTATTGACAGGAAAGAAATGAAAGAAAATCGCAGAGTGGAAAGCTCAAATGTGGCCACCGGGGTATCTCGTGAGGGTTTTCAACCATAATCAAGAATACCCTAAAAAAGGAAATGGATACTAATCGACTTGAACAAGACATGCGTTGATATTGTAGTTTTCTCAAAAGATTGTGCTGCAAAAGAAAATATCAAAATAAATTTATGCTGTTCAAGTTATATTATTTTATTCGTGATGAATGGCAGTTGTCAGATATCGTCGTATTATGTTGCCAAATCGATTAAATGCATATTGTCTAATCGTCATGACTTTCGTAAGTTCTACTGTGGATCTACTGGCATTGTTTTGTTCTGAAAATGCGCCATTATAACTTTGGTTAGTTAGAGACAGCAACCGTTATCAACTTCAAATTTTTAAACGACAGAAGGAGCCATTGATTTCTAGGGAATAGGAACTTCTTAGTAATAATATACGCAAAAACACGTTGCCTTGTACAGCAAAATGATGTCAGTGTTAGATGACATCGATACCGCTCGTAACCCAAGCGCGATTGTAACAAATTTGCGACAAATTGTGTCACTGACACTACATACACTACAACACTCATCAGTACCGTGAAATATGAATCATCATGTTCATAAAACTGTTACTTGGGCGGTTACATTTTTCGTAGTATTGCATCTGTTTCAACATCAGTGACTGGGATACTCGACCGACTTGATACCGAAGGTAAGAGAAACAGATAGGTTGTTTATTAATGAAAGATTTGTTTAGAATTAGCTTGTCTATTGCAGAGGCTGATTGTCAAAAACTATTCTTCGCGTGCGAGTATTTAAACTATTTTTGACTGGCTGGTGGGTCATAATGAGCACACATTTTTAGTTACTTTGTCGAAGTACATATAAAAAGTTTCAAATTTTTTTACTGCCAAAGAATTGCCGGTAATGAGCTAATCGTGCTGGTGTTGGTAAGAGCTGGTACTGACAATGCGATGTATAATAGATCTCAAAACAGCCAACTTGAAAATCAAAGGAAAATTCAATGTGGAGTTACTTGTGTTGTAGTTATGCGGTTCGGAAAATAATAACATGTTTCACATTGAAGGAAAACGTGCAAGCGTGACATGGACTTGTGACTGGAGATTATGTTCCAACTAACGCTGCCGCATTCATACGCGAAAGGAAGTACAGTATCTTCCTAGCAATGAGCGCTGCTTCGAGCAGTTACCTGGGCCTAGAGGATTAATTGCATATGGGACGACATGTATCAGATCAAATTCACAGCCAGACATTGCGCAAAATCAAACTTTAAAGATTAACTCAGTGAAAACGAAGCCTTAAAGCGAAGCAAGTCTTTAACAGCGGCACAGAGCAGCGCTCGTTGATAGGAAGTTAATTGCCTTTGCGTATGAATAAATAAATAAATAAATAAAATGGGGCAGTTCTGATAACGCAACATTTTCTCTGTAAAGCATTTACTGCGCGTAGTAAAGCGGTACAGCGTAAATAATTCGTCATTTACTGTAGGTTACCATTTACTCGCCCGCGCCTTATTGCGCAGCATAGTCACCCACCATATCAACAATGCGATGCACCAACAATACTCAGAAGTAATGATTCACTCTATTTCACAGTACGCTATCACGCAGTAAACTAAAAGTGATCGACAGCCACCGTGCTAATCGCATCTTTGTAACTCTCATCGTTATATTTATGGCTGATTGTGAAGTTCTGGTGACTGATTTTAGAACTACGCTCAGAGATGGGTCAACAATTTTTCCAGCTCTGAATTTCGATCTTATCTTTTGTACCAGAAGCTAGAAAAGTGCACCCCTACTCATCCATATTATTTAATGGAGATGGTACCTGAGATGAGAGGAGTGCACTTGAACTTCCAGGATAGAAAAATTTCATCCAGAGGTGGATTTACGTGTCCAGGGGCAGGCCCATCCAGGATACAGTTGCAGTAGTTAGCTGTACAATGAGTTGACCAGGGGTGCCGACCGGATCGGTCCATCATCTGACCTTTCAAACCTGTCCATCGCTGGGAGATTCATCTCAGATTTTCTTCTCCATCTCTGCTGCTCTCTGTATGCTTGTTTTAAAATGACACAGAATGCCTGGTTCAGTTGTCTTGCTCATGCTTAGTTTATCTGCTTTCAGCATAGCAGACACTGGCGCAGTATTCGATTGATGCAATCGAAAGGATAATGAATCAAGCAATATGCTCAATGGCGGATATGGAATTGACTACGAATCAAATCGCGGATCCAATAATGGAACAAATAATTCAGCAAGGCACTATTCAGTGGAATCTGATCAATAGATGTCAAGGATTGTTGGTCAATGAAGGAAAAGAATTGCATTTTCAACAAGGTTTGACATGACAGAGGAAATAATATTGGAGGATAGTAAAAGTCTCACACCGCAATGCCTATATCGGGTTCCAAAACTGTGGGCGCCAACGTTTTCGTGGTGTATCAAAATGAGCAAAACTGTTGCATGTCTCGCTTTGACTAAACCAAGTTGTGCACCTTATTTTAGAGATCGTTCTCACTCTCGAACTTAGCTAGCCCCAACTAGACTCATTTGTGACTTATACTTTAACGGTTTAATATTCCTACCAAATGTATCAGCGGAAATATTTTTAGAGGCATTTGTATATAATCAGATATGCTTGAACATGTAAAGAACAAAACCTTTTAGAATTTTTTTCAGTTGCTTACCAACAGAAAAGAAATGGATATCGTGAGCTTACATCAGAAGAAATGATGAATCTCGCTCATGATATTCGCAATCGTCAAGCGCAACTGTCCGCTATACAAGTAGATTTAACATCGAAAAGAAGAGCACTGATTGATAAAATATATGAAGGCATGCAGCAGCTGCAGAAGAACGAACCGATCTGCGAATGCATCAATAAGTGGAGAATGAATCAAAAGACCGAACAGATTGGCGCGCCCTTTAACCGCAAAGAAGCAGAGCTCGACAATATTCATAAGCGGTAAAATTTCTCTTTAGTTTGCAACTGAAACGAGTTAAACCGCCAGGGCTGGAGTTAACGATAAGGAAACGAAGTAGTATTCCGAAGTCTTTGGCTATGCTCTGTAGAAAACTTACTGTGCCCAAGCAACGAAAACGCAGCCAGGTTATGAATTTATGAGAACTCTCAGCTACCCAATAGCCAATCCTTTAGTGTATGAAGTTAATTACATTATTTTTATAGATTTCATACTATGCTTGCTTATATAAGTGAACTACGAAAATTCGCATGCTGGACTCGAGAAAATCTTAAAGATAGCGATAACAATGCACAGACGCAAGATTTTGTCGGCTACCTCCACAACCTGATCGTTCGGTTGGAAAAGTTGTGGTGCGAGCTTTATCAACAGTAAGTTATTAAAAATACGCTATTTTTACGTGACTGTTTTCTACAACCGTAGTAGGGGTGTCAGCAACCGTGGCAGTTGAGTTCTTTCGAAATAATACGCATCTAATATAAATTCGCATACATTTGGACACATTTATTGATGATACTCTGTATGCGTCATACTCGTACATACTGTAGATTACATTTATTTGTACGCAATTGTATTTAATATTCTTCTTGCATATGCAAATGTACAATCCATGTACCATGCACAATATTTGGAATGGACTTATATGTCATTGTTTTCGACGCGCCTAATATGGAAGATAACGCATTCCGTTTGTAAGTCCATGTCCAAAGGAGGGCGCGTCAAATCGGTTTTGAGATGTATAAACTAGTGAATCGTCGGGCTAGTCGGTACTTGTATTGATCATCCCAGCAAAGTTTGCCAGGGTAACAGCTGTTCCAAAGTAACCTACGAACCACTTTTGGCGCGATACCGAATAATACCAAATCACATCTATAGTATAAAAATCTCGCGTCTGCGATTGACTAAGATTAATGAATCTCAGAATTTTAAGATGAGAGGTCGTATCGTAGATCTGTCTTTGATGCTGTAGGAAATGATTGCTAAGTATTGGTATAGGTCTGAAAGCTATATCGATTTGGACACTGTACTTGTCGCAATTTAGAACAATGCTTGTTTCCATACAACCCGAGCCTGTTCAAAAGACGAAAGCAAAAACAAAGCCACTAGAAGTTCACTTTTTTGGTTCTGAAAAATTCGGCATTAAGCAAGAACTCGACAATGCTGAAGTTTTACTCGATATCATCACCGAAGAAGATGCAAGACAGCTCACTGTTTCTGCTGGTGTCGATCAGTTTGCCTTCAATAATATGTGAGAATACTTTCATTAATAAATGGATGACGAGGTCGGTATCAGCCACAAACCCCACCAGAAATGGACGTGGTGGCCTTCGAACGAGGATAACCCTGAATGTCAAGGTCAATGTTATAACTGGCAGTTGCAATCAATTCGACGACCCTGTTTACTCCTGGATACCAAATTTCAATATAATCAGACAATATCATTTGAAAATAGTGGCTCTTGAACGGATTACCCTGAATGTCAAGGTCAATCCAAGAAGTGACATGACCATTACACGACCTTTGTATGCTCTTTTATTCGTCAGTTTATTTGGATAGTTCTCCTTGAAATCTAAAAACAAGCGCAAAAATATCAAAAAATATCCTGTTGTAAGAAAACTTTTTTGTTTCAGCGAACCAGTTGGAAAGATCACCAATCGGGTTCAAAGGGTGATGATGAACGAAAAGCAACAAATGACCGCCAAATTTGATGACTACGTACGTCATCGCAATATCCACTCAGTTTTTCAGTTGCCTTATTTGCAGAAAGTTGAAAAAGTTGATCGGCGAAAGGAAATTACACAAAAATACGTCCTTCTATTTCGGTGCAAAACACGTAATGGCGTAATCAGCTTCTGGGTACGAAATCATTAATGGCATTATATTGATTTCCACTAACATGACTCCTTCGACCGGATATGTTTAATTTCATTTTTCAAAGCAACCCTTTATACTTGAGTTGGATACTGCGTTTGTAAGCTATATTGTACATACCTTAGTATCATACCTGTAACCAGGGGGGTCCAGGGGGGTCACCCCCTCCAGCCAGGTATCGGACCCCCTGGCCCCCCCCCGAGAAGATCCAGACTCCACCTGGCCTCGGACGTTGGTTACAATGCGTAGTATCAGTTTCAAATGCAAAGTAAAATTATTCGCTTCCGTTCGTATTATTAATTTTAGGCGTTTTCTCTGCCGTTTATGGTTACTGTACACGGATCTCAAGAAAGCGAGTTGCATTCATCGATATTCTGGCAAAGAGCATTTGGCTCCATAAACTACGTACGTTATTCAGGATTTTCAAAGCTCAAGCATACAGTATTGCCTGACCTTCTGCTTGTTCTCGCGCTGAGGCTGATCCGGCAATCCCGGTCAATGTTCATTTCATAGACGGTGATCAGGCGCGAAGCTAGAACTGGTACACTGGGGGCCACCTCGAAGACCGGAAGGCCAACTCGGGAAACCGGGGGGCTGGCCCTATTGAAAGTTGAAATCTGAGGGGATGGTAGAAAACGGGGGCTAGCGGAAAAACTGGGGGCTGCGCCCCCCGAGTCCCCCCATAGCTTCGCCCAAACGGTGACCCGAATTCAGTGCGCTTGCCTCAGCTCGCCACATTTGTTTTTTTTGCGCAAATGTTCACAGGATTCCATCGTGCCGATGACCAAAGCTTGGTCACCGACTGTCAAACGACCACTGACACGATCAACGCGCGACGATTAGCCAGAACTTTTGGCCGGTATTGTACTGTCTAAGCCCTGGTTCCCATAACCACCAGATATAAGAACTGTTTTGCTCACCCTCGAGCATTTTTGTGAATAATATCTCAGGTGAGTCACTTTGGACCGCTTTTGCACCATAATACTAACCAGTAAGGAAGGGAGCGTGACTGAATACTTCGTTTCCGAATTTCATGCTAATAGTAATCGAATGTCTGCCATCTTACTTATCCTTTATTCTTCCAAAGGCCGGCAGTACTGAGGGCGAACCGTCGAAAGCGTCATGGAAGGATCTAGCACAAGCAATTATTTATCAATTTAAATCGTTCACTGGTGCTCAAAGGTCGCTCACCGATGAAGATATGGCATACCTGGCCATGAAAATGTCGAAACTGGTCACGCTTGACGATTCTGAGCGAGAAGGGACATTATTGACGTTTGATATGTTTGCAAAGGTACGTTTAAACGATTTTCATGGCACAAATGTACCTGAGAGAGAGATTCAAAAGATTTCATTGACTGTTTGCAAACTCCCTAATTTTGAGCCTTATCCGGAATACCCGAAAAACTGTCCTGGGGCGGATTTTCGAGACAGGACGGATATTGGAGGTTTGCTGTTCAACGTAGGCTCGGCATGCAGGACTCGAAGGTCCATTCTACGCAATAATCGTTTCCGGTCATAAGCTATTTCATGATTATCAAATAAAATTGACCTCAGCAATCAGCTCTGTACGAATTATAAGGAAAAAAGTTTAAAATCCGCTAGAGGGGCGGTTTTTGAGGCTTTTTCCAAGGTACTGTACATCGCAGATTCCCAATTCTGAACTTTTTCGATTTAAGATACAAAGCCCTTCTAATTAATCCTTAATCTATTCTTATGCTCTATCACAGTGATTCAACTTCATAGATTATAAGCTCGCTTTTAAATTATGCATGCTTCTTAAATTTTCTTTTTCTTCAGGAAAGAATGAACCACAAGGTGACTTTCACTTGCTGGGAATGGATTTTTTCCATCATGCAACTTGTCAAGCACAAAGAAGTGTTGGAGTTTTGGGAAAACTGTTCGTTTTTCTTCTTCATGACTCAACAGCCCAGTTGTTAGCTCATGCAGTTCTATCGCATTGTCTTACTGCATTTTTGAGCAAATATATAAGTCTTATTACTGCTTCTGCTTTTGATCCGCGTGAATGGCTAATTTAAAAAAATTTCAGTACGCTACTATTTTCAGATTGGATCTATGGCAACATCAGCCGACGAGAAGCAGCGCAAAAAATAAACGCGCTTGATGATATAACGCTACTCATTCGCTTTTGCGGTTCGCAGTTGGGCGCTGTATCCATTTCTTACGCGAATGAAGCTAACGGTAGATATGAATTACGGTCGTTAGCAGGCACCTTTTAACTGAAGAGCTCCAGTGCATAGATAGTTTACCACCGAAAACGGTTAAAAACCCTGTTAAAAACCAGATAAGCGGGTTTTTCTAAACTGAATGAGTTATTTGTCCGCAAAAATAACTGAGCTAAAAACCTCAAGAAACTGACTGAGTTAACAAAAGTGAGTTTCTTTTTGTCGAAAACGCAACTTTGGCTACAGGTCTGATTTGAAAATTTCTGTGATTTAAACCTTATTACTGTAAGTAAAACAAATCATTAAGCAGTGCAGTTACCGCATCAAACCAAAGTATGCGCATTTTGACAGGGAAGGTATTGCAATATTAATACATGCTCAGTATAAATGGGTCGTTAGATAAACATACATAATATAAGCCACCTTTCTTCACAGTCAAATAAAAGAAAATTATTTCAGATATCTGTTCATACCAGACAAGAAATAGCAATTGCTTTTGTTTTTGCAGGTCGTCTCGTTCAACACTTGATGCCATTTTCCGCTGATGACTTGCAGAAACTGTCGCTCAAGGAGAGAATTGACTGCGACATATTGAAAAATATTAAGTAAGCATTCGTACTTTCAAATACTGGATTTCAGAAAATGGATGTGAAAGAAATTTGGTTTGCTCAGTTGCTGGAATAACCATATACCTTAATTGTTTATCAAGCTGTTTGTCCCATATCGTTTTCATGTATTGCATCATGCTGGACACTCGTTTGTTTCTTTGCGCAAATAACCGTTGGTCCATTGATTAGCCATTGATTAACAACCTGGAAGAATTGGTCTGGGTCAGCTGCCGTTAGCGATGTTTTAGGATCGATGAATATTATTCAATTATTGTTCGGTAAATATCCCAAGCATAATTGATCCCACAAATATGACGAACATTATATTTTGTAGCAGCAACCAATCAAAAATGATTGAGAGTTTTGAGTCATAATAGATCTTTTTCAGTTTTGTCTATCGAAAGGTCTACCCAAAGATCAATAAATGGTGTATTGTTGGCAATAAGAGCACTGAAACACCATCTAATGGTTATGTGCCAGTGAAACTTACAATGGTTATCGGGTTAGCGTTTAAATTATGAATAAAATTGCATTGAAAGAGTTGCTGTAGATCGGATTCGTCTGTAAACGAGATACAACTTCCAAATACAACCTTCCTCGGTTTCAATATAAGAGTTACTGGACTTAATATCATGCGGTTTAAATTTACAGACCTCTTGGTATTGTACATGCGGACATTGATGAAATAGGTGGCGTAAGTTGGGGATCCAAATTTTACGTAAAATTAGAGGGGACCGCCCGTCCAGATCAGCCCATCTCATCATGATCTATTCGCTGGTCAATTACCGTGCACATAGTAATCAGTAGAATACTTTGTAAAGTTATTGTGACTAACATTGTATTTTTAGCAGCACACAAACTGTCTCGATGAGCGAAGACGTAAACTCTCTCTTTTCATCAATTCCATCATCAAGTCTAATGGACGATTGGGCAATGACGGCGCAACCAATGCAATGTCAGCAGCATAACGACTGTCCTGAGTTTGTTATCTGTAGCCGAACCAAGACTTCCAACAACTTATTAAATTCGTTTCAGAGACATGAATTCGTCAAATAGTGCTGTCGTTGGTGCGCCTGCCAATTTTTTCGAATCGCAACAGACTGAGGCACGAAACGGCGATAACGAATGTCTTCTATTAAATGACGAATTATTTGAAAATGGGTTGGGTATGGACGAATTCTCGCCGAAGCTGCCTATTGAATTCCACTAAGAATCATACGCGATATGTTTCAGCAATCAGCATTGATATCTCTTCATAAGCTTAGATCGACTATATTCAGTCAGAAGCTTTTATTTCCTTTTATCTCAAACGAGCTCTGTCGCTACTGAGTGCCCAGGCGAGGCGCTAGGGAGAACGGGGATGAAAATCCCCCGTCTTTTGGATTCTCCTCCATAAATTGTGAACGAAATGGTACGAAATGGGGTGGATTCCTCCTCCGTCTATGGGATATCCCTTCCCAAACATTGTTTTCTGTACAAGACTATCGTATGCGTGAGGCCGGGCATTATTTATGAACGGTACATAATATTGGATTTGTACAAAAGAAACTATGTGCATTTTGCAACGTATTTATTCTTGTTTATGTTTCCATTTACTGCAAATGTAGGTTCATGTTGAACAATAATATTCATTGGCTTACCAAAAAATAATCAAGAAATGGAAATAAAAATAATAGACATAAAGGCAATAAATAAAACAACGCACAATGGCAATATCATGTTTGGCCCGGGGATCGGTTAGCTTCGCATGGGTCTCCTACTATAATAAGGAGATGGGCACTAATCGACCTCAACAATGAATGGTGTATGAAGGGTTCCCTTCAAATTTATGACCACATTTCAACAATGAAAAGGAATGAAATCGAATGCAACATTACAAAAGTCCTGCAAAGACTATCAGATCGCATTTCTTAATAAAATAAACAAATAAAAATATGAATAATAAAAAATTCGTAGATGGTTTGCCAGCAATAACGAAGAAATATTGAACGTCAACAACCTCATTCGCATTCG
>JAQGAX010001454.1:0-11115 GCA_034698105.1 Plectus exinocaudatus | reverse complement strand
ATCGATCGATAGCTATGTTTTGTGCATGCAGGAAAACTTTTGCTGCAGCGTGCAGGAGAGGTATGCACGGGCCTTAAGACGAATGCAAGAAATGACGCAACAGCGCCATTTACTACTGCTGACCGGTGGATGAGAGGAATCAGTTCGATTGCTCCATGCACACAGCATACATTGTTGTGCTGGTCGTGTTGGGCGTCGTCGTCGTTGTCAGCATGCCGTTCCTGTGCGTCTGTACAAGCTTCTGCGCCTTTACCTACATCGGCATCCTTTTCTCCAAGTCCATCAAAGACCACCCTCGCCGTCGAAGCGTGTGAGCACCGATAGTCGCTAAGCAGACGCAACGTGTGACAAAGTTGTCGACGGTGGTCGTCACGACCAGCGCTCGCCCTCCTCAACCGCAGCAGAAGACGGATACGACCCAGAAGATCGTGGAAGATCAGCCGGTATTGGACACGTAGTTGTCCAGCAAGTAGGACGTTCCCATCGCGCACGAGGCGGAGCAGTCAGAGCACGCAGGCATCACACCGCCTGCGGACAAGTCCGAAGATGCTGCAGTTACACATCCATTGCCGGTAGCATCAAAGCCAGTATAGAGCTAACAGCTGCAACTTTATATCGTTCGCTTCCAACAAACAGCTACTCTTCTACGACGATGGGCGACTAATTCTGCTGATCTTTTCGCAAAATGTTTCGCACCATTTCGTTATCCGCACTACGACTAGAATCGCACATCGGTTTCAAAACATACTCGTTCCATGTACATAATCGACCATATTTGGCTAAGAGCACAATTTTTAACATGTTTTGAAGACGCGCTTTTCAACAGTATCGATTGAAATGGTTTTATACCGTAATCAGCATTTTACGTATACCGTGTGCAACAGTGACGCAGGCAATTTTCAAGTTTCCAAGAACAGGGACATAAAGTTGCCTGTCCTTCGTGCATGATCCTATTTGATTCTAGTGATTACTTTACTGTTTCGAAGTTGGATAGGAAAGAAAAACGAATAATTGTTCACAGCAGAAAATATTGCAGCTCAAATGGGCAGTACAAAAAAGGTAGGATTTGCACTTTTATATGTAACCGGTACTTTTGGATTTGTTTTTGCATACTTGTTGATGAGCGGCGCGGGGGCTCTTTCCGTCATAAGTACGTATAGCATTGTAATTTAGGATCCGGAGTCAGACGTTAGTTCGGATAGCTCAGCCAGCGACGATGGAGAGTGCTCGACCGAGGACGAGAAGAAAAACGGCCATCGGCGCAGCCCTTCGCGGTACGTGCCGAGTATCGCTGCCAATTTAGCCATTTTGTCGTTTCAGTTCGCCCGGGCGACGCCACAGCAAGCATTCGCGCACTCGCAGTCGCAGTCGAAATCGACAAAGCCGGAGCCGATCTCGCAGTCGCAGCCCCGAACGCCGTCGCTCAAGTCATCGTAAATCCCATCGATCGCGATCGCGAAGGTTAGAGCCTTGCATAATTCCTCGCAGCTAGCAGGAGTATTATGAAAGGTGTATTCTACTGTTCTAAGACTGGATTCACGCATTACTGTATTGAAGTTGTGTACTCGCTTATTTCAATTGGAATCAGAGATGAATTTTTGCAGCAAGTCTCCGCGGACGCCGCCATACCGCCGCCGCTCTCGCTCGCCGAATGGCAATGACCGCCAGCGCCAGAAGGTCTCGCGCGAAGATCCATCGCCTTCGCGCTGTTTGGGAGTGTTCGGCATGAATCTGCAGACGAGCGAGCGCGACCTGAGGGACTTTTTCGATCGCTTCGGTGCGATCGAGAACGTTCAGGTGGTGTACGACCAAGCGACGCATATGTCACGCGGCTTCGGCTTCGTCTACTTCGAAAACGTTGAAGATGCCATCGAGGTAAGCGGCGCCTAATAGATGACAGCACCGGCAGATCGTGCACTTGTTCAGGCCAAGAACCGAGCGGCCGGTGCTGAGATTGATGGCAACAATGTACGCGTTGACTTCTCCTTGACAAAGCGTCCTCACACGCCCACGCCCGGCATCTACATGGGGTACATGTTTGACTTGTTTAACAGATTGTTTCACTTGACTCCCACTGTACTGAAAGCAAAGCCTATCACGAGCTAAAACTACGTTCGCCTATTGCCTTTTAACCCAACCATTATAATATGTTAATTAATTTATGAACAAATGACACGTTTAGCTATCGCTCGCGAGGTCGCGGTTATGATCGAAGTGTCAGCCACAACGGCGGCGGCCACCGTGGCGGCTATCGGGCTCGCGGTCATCGCTACTGGCAGAACGGCGGCGGTGGTCATCGAGGGGAGTCTCCGTACGGCGACCATGACGACGATCGTCGGCGCCGTTCTCGCTCTGTCGAACGCGACATCTACTGACCACTCATCACAGATAGTCGCATTGCACTGATCGTCAATTTCGTAAGAATGTTTCCGTTATCGCCTTCTTTTGTTCTTTTGCAATTTCACTTAAAATCTCCGAGTATATAATGGTCAGACGAAAGTTCTCGTTCTGCGTAATAGTATGTATGCTGACTGATTAATGCAGTTCAAAAATGTTTTGTATCGTATATATGTTGATTGAACAACGCAAATTTGAAGGTGATGGAGAAGACCTTTCAATGAACGTAAATTTGAATGAAGAAGTTGAATACTTGGCCGATTGTCAATAGTTGAAGCAAATTGTCAATGCCTGCAGTTCTAATTGATCACTACGAACAATTATCGACCAGAGGCGAAAAGGTAAGTACAAATGCATGTTGTCTGGTGTTGGGGGTACGGTCTACTGTCAAGTTAATGCCAAATCGCCGCAGTTTCGCGGTTCACGACAATCCCGTTTGCGCCGATCACCATTGACAGTAAGTTAGCTATTACTTTTCGCCTTAACTGTGATTGAGCCACGAATAAAGGACTTAAAACAATTGCTTGTATTTGCTATTTCATCGGTTTGAAAACCGTTTGGTTTTGTTGCCATCTCTATGACGCAATTGATCGGAACTAAAGAACTAAACTGTCGTATTAGAATGGGCGAAGACTGGGGAGTGGTCGACGAGGGCGATCTGTTCTCGACGGCTGGCTCCACTAAGTCGCTGAACGATCTGGTCGAATCGCTGACATCTGGGGTGGAGGTGGCTGAGCCGCGCTTCCCACTGTCCGCTGGTCAAGCGGTCGTCCAGGTGGTCACTGAAACTGCTCCGACGCCGCACCGGCCTTCGTGTGCGCCCAAAATACTGAAGATACGCCCGAAGGCGGTGCCGAAACAGCCAACTGCCAAGCGCGTCACCTTCGACGTGCAGAAATTGGCGGCTAGCGAGTCGACCGGTGCCGCCAAGGAGGACGCCACCGCCCGTCTGGTACTACAACTCGGCGCTCTGCCCGCCAAAAACAAATCACTCAACTACAAAACGCTGAAGGACGACCGCCGGCGGTCGAAAGAGGCGGCCAAGGAGCAGTCACTTATGAAATTGACGCCTCATAACTTTAAGAAGTCCGCTCGTAAAAAAGGCAAGAAGCAAAAGACGAAGAAGTGACCGCTGATTGCATTTTTGCTTCGTATTTATTTGTCTTTTCGGTATAAAAGTAAGATGGCTGAAGCGATTGTGCGTTCCTCTGATACCAAACGAAGCGTGTTGTTCGCTGCGGCGCTGCGAGCGAGCGGTTATCTTGGTGAATGTGCACGAAACAGGCTTGCAAGCGCGCGTCAGCGAATCGAATATTCGATGACTGCGCGCGGCAACGACCTGCCGTCCGTTGCCACCTCGTCTCGTGTATTCGCTCTTTAGCTAACACAACGTTACAGTGATCGAAGTCGTTCTTTTCGTCGTTGTGACGCCGAATATTTGCTGCTGCTGTGTGTGTCTGCCTCCGTCGGATTCTCAGCGCCATCATGAGCGACAGAGAAGTGCGTGCTTTCTGATGGTCTTTTCTAGTTGAGTTACGTTACAGGAAAGTCCTGAGTCGGAGCACAGGAATGGCAATGGAAGTCCGAATGGTGAGGACGTGCCTGAAGAAGGCAGCGACGCTGGTGAAGGCTCTCCGAAGAGGGAACGATCGCGTCGCAGTCGGTCCGGTAGTCGTTCTCGGTTCGTAATTGATTGCTTATTATCAACATCAACGAACGCTTTTGTTTCAGCTCTCCGAAGCGCCGCACCAAGGAACGATCGCGAAGTCGCGAACGTCGCAATCGCGGCCATCGCTCGTCGCGTCGATCTCGCAGGTTGGTGACGGAAGAACGTTGTGGTGCTGTATGCTTGACTGTTTCGTGCTTGCAGTCGCTCGGATACTCCTCCGACGCGCGCACGGCGGGGAGATCGGTCTCGCTCGCCGACGTCCAGCCAGCGGAAACACTTCGGGACGCGTGAGGACCCCCCGCCGTCTCGCTGTTTGGGCGTCTTCGGCATGAGTCTGTACACGAGCGAGCGCGACCTGAAGGACTTCTTCGGTCAGTACGGCCCGCTCGAAAGTGTTCAGATAGTATACGACCATCCGACGGGTCGATCGCGCGGTTTCGGCTTCGTCTACTTCGAGAACACGGAGGATGCCATAGAGGTGAGGAGGTCGACTGCGGGTGCAGACAGAGCAGCATCGGTTTCAGGCCAAGGAGCGAGCGTCGAACATGGAGCTGGACGGACACAAAGTGCGCATCGACTTCTCTATCACGAAACGAGCGCACACGCCCACGCCCGGCATATACATGGGACAGCCACAGTAGGACGTTGTCCATGTTTCGATTTATTTCAATCATTGCTTTTCAGCGAACGCCGAGGGTCTCGCGGCGGCAGCAGCGGCGGAGGAGGATACAGCGAACGAAGCAGCAGTTACCGAAGCAGTTATCGCGGCGGCGGAGGCGGAGGATATCGAGGTAATTGTTGGCTGAACGACTGGCATTGACCTTTTAAAACAGAACTGGGCCAATCCCTTTCATTGCTTCTGAACCCCAAACAACTTTCGTAGTGTGGATATTGCATTGCTATTTCTGCTCTACAAGTGCAAAATTTGACTGATCTTAATCAACTATAGGCGGCGGTGGCTACGGCGACCGAGGAAGTGGTTACGGTGATCGAGGCGGCGACCGTTATGGCGGCGGTGGCTATGGCGGTGGCTACGGTGATCGAGGCAGTGGTGAGCATTTCTTAACCTTACCCTACTCGCCGCTTTACATTTTATCTGAGCTGCGTGCTTAGTTTTGCTCGTCTAAACTGATATGTCATGAAAGCAAACCTCCTATGACGTGGCCCCTATTTGCGAGTTTTGTGACTGCCCAATAGGAACTATCGTTTCGGATCGTTTGTAATGCTGTAAATTACTGTTCAGGCGGGTACGGCGGAGGGGGCGGCTATCGTCGCAGTCCGTCGCCGCGCGGCTATGGCGGCGGCGACGATCGTCGACGCCGCCGGTCGCGCTCCTACGACCGCGACTACTACTGATCGCCTCCGACGACGATGAGCAAGTCGGCCGAATCGACAACACGCTGCCGCGTTCTCATTCTTCTTGTAAGAGACTTTCGGTTTCCTATCGCGTTACGACTTTTCTGCTGAGCGTCCGTTCACAATTTTTCAGTCCATAGTGGTTTGTTTCAAGATAGAGAACAGACCGTTCGTTATTTGAATCATCTTTTGACTTTTGACAGTTTTCCTCGCGTTGTTCACGTAACCAGTTATTCCAGCGTATTGCGACATGACGAAATGCGTCTGCAGAGTGTCAATCAACTCAAACACTTGGCGATTTTGATCCGAGACATTTAGCGTGCACACTTGCCAGAGGCACGAAATTGCAATGACACATTCTGCAGGCGCGTTCGATGATTCTTATTGGTCGCTTTGTTGTTGTCAGTCGTTCCTATGGGTGTATCGTTGTTAACTGCTGAGGTTTGTTTGTGTTTGGGGAGCCGACTCGGTCGACATGCCTGTTTGTCGCAGGTACCGCGCGCATCACCATTATGTACTGTTTTACGTAGCCCATATGTCTTCATTCTTGGATTTTGCGACGGTTTACTGATTTGAATTATATATTTCGACAAAAATTTGCTGTGCTTATGCATTCAAATTAGGTGTTTTTGCGTGTCCTTTACTCCAATTTTGTGCTTCGGTCGTTATGGGATGAGCGGCAGTAATTGAGACCACGCCTCGGTCGGTCCTTCTGCGGTCAACTTCATTTCGGACCTTTTTAGCTTGGTCGGCTCATTTCCAATTGTTTGGTGACGTGGGGCTTGAACCAATCTCATGCTCTATTTCGTTGAAGGGTGAAGTTGGTGTAAGAAATGAAGGCAGAAGTGAGAAGTGAGAAGTTGTGTGAAGGTTGAACACGAATGAAAATTGCCAAGTGTTGCTTCGAAGCTAAGCGCGCCTCTGTTGAAACTCTGCGGTCTGCTAAACTGGGCACTGGGGCAGTTTGAAGTTGTGGAAAGAGTGAATGAAGGTGAAGTGCTATTGTAGCTGCGGCGCGGAAGAACGATTACTTGATGCATCGCGTTTCACTGAATGCGTCTGCGTTGAATAAAGCTTTGTTACGGCGTATGTCCTATCCGTGTGCGGAGGAGAAATCAATGAGCACGTGCGCACTCTGTGTTGTCACAGCGATCGACGCTCGTCGGCCGTACAAGTCGACCGCATATTTGCCTCCACTACGTCGCCTTTCAGCAGTGCAACGGCAAGTCGCACTCATATCGGCGAACGGCGTCTTCATCTCTAGCACTAACGGACCATGTCGGACGAACCTGAGCAACAGGTTCGCTTCGCAGTTTTCATTGAATAGCACTCTCGGTTACTTTGTTGAGGAAGGAGCGGCTGGAGGAGATGGCGGTGCGCAGGAATCTGAGTACATCAAACTTAAGGTGGTCGGACAGGTAGGCAGAATTTGTTGTACGCCTGCTAGATGGCGTTGTTTGAGGATTCCAACGAGGTGCACTTCCGAGTCAAGTTCAGCACGCAGATGGGCAAGCTGAAGCGATCTTATGCGGAACGCATTGGCGTGTCCGTTCAGTCGCTGCGATTCCTCTTCGACGGTCGACGAATCAATGACGATGAAACACCCAAAACGGTTTGTGAATGTGGATGGCGTCCAGTTCATACTCAAATGCGCCGCAAATTTTAGCTGGAAATGGAAAACGAGGACGTTATCGAAGTGTACCAAGAACAGACTGGCGGCGGTGTGTAAAGACCGACGTTCGCAAGTGTTTGTCCATGTTTCGTTGACTTGTTGTTCATCGTGCTTCGGCTCTGTTCAGCTGTTTATCAGTTCGTTCAATCACAGTGACGGTTTGTTGCAAAGTGCACCGAAGGCACGAAGTTTAACTTTCGCGAAAGAAATTGAATTCGAGCAGTCGTCCAGTACTTACAGAACAACGACAGCAGCGAGAGGGTCTCAACGGCGATCAACAATGTGTGACAGGAAACAATGAACATGGAAACGAACAAACAAACAGGATACTTTCATTAATGCACTCTGGCTGCACACACTTGCGCTGTCGAACCCGCAGGAACAGCGCAATGGACTACGAACAGTGGCGCTTGATGACATCTCTGGGCAGTTTCTTGCACATGTGGATCGCTGTTATCTTAATCACTTGGTCGTCCTCGGTGTTGCCGTCGTTCGTGTTCTTCTTCAGCAGCTTCTGCCTGTAGTATTCTTCACGTTGCCAGATGCGGTCGCGTCTGAACGATTGCAGTCAGTAAGATATGCACGGCCAATGGCCGAAACTATTCGCATACCTGACTAACTGGCGCTCGTTGCGCTCGAGTTTGTCGTGGCGTTTGCCGTAGACGGCGTCGTCGCACGACTCCTCGTTCAGTCGCATCGTAGCCCGCAACGGCTCGAGTCGCTTCTGGCGAAATGTCGGTACTGAAGCGGTGCAGAGCGTCAGTGGGCAAGCAGACTCAACAGACACTGACCATCGACGACACGGGGCAAGTCGTTCAGGCCAAGCAGATCATTCGACGACCGCGACGCAGCCACCTCGTCGCGTTCCGACGGGCGCGCCTTGACCGTGTCGGTCGGACAGGATCGGAGTCGTTTGCGGACGGCGGCCTCTTCCGACGACGGTGCCGATCGCTTCTTGTTCGACTCGCAGGCTTCGACCGCCGGCGACTTCCTCGCCCGCCGTTCACTGCGCTCCAGGCGGCGTTGCAGCTGCAACCACTGCGTCAATTCAAACAAATTTAAGGGGGTGAGTCGCAAACCAAGTCGACTTGCTCCTTGAGTCGCTCATTCTCGCACTGCTGGTCGGCGTAGCGACGTTGCAGCTCTTCGAGGGCGCGATGCTGCGAGCGGGTCAGTCGGCCGAGCGCATCGACAGAATAGTCCTTGTGGTTTAAGGCGGACAGGAGCATCAATCCGTCGTTCAGCAACAACTCGGTGCTGCCTCTGCCCATCTCAACCAGATTATGCCCAGCTCTCTGATGTCTCGAAGACGGATTCATTTCGTTTCCGCAACCATCTCATCAACTACCACTTTGAATCTGTAGCGCTCACGTAAATAAGTGTGTGCGATGTCGGAATCCGCCTGAGCAACGAGTCTGCGTAGACGGCGGCCGGCTGCGGCATACTACGCACTACGCAGCGCGTCGCCATCGATCGATACCGACCGAGACGCCGGCGAATCATTTCTCTGCGCGGTGCAACGCGAACGACTGATAGCGCCCGCCATTGCGAACGCCCGGACCATTGAACAACCGGGGCAACGAACCGTAGTACCCAAATAAATTCAACATTGGCAGCTTATTTTATTGAAAGTTTATTGAATACTCGCATTGAACGACAATAATCAAATGAAACTGCAATACACAACTTGTAATGAGTCATCGTCAATCAATCACTCGCGTCGTCGTCGTCTTTCAAGCGCTGTTTCACCCGTTCCGTCCAGTCGTACGATTTCCACATGTCCTTAAATTGAGCGACCTTGGCTGCTTGCTCATCGAACGATTCCTGTGTCGGTTTCCGCCACAGATTGTGGTCTAGGTCCAACATACCGCCAACAATTTCCTTAAATGGAAAAAACGATCACAACGTTAACAGTTCTGCAGTCTGAGAGAAGAACACAGAATTGTTTTGAAGGTAAATGAAAAGAAGCAGAGCGCACCTTGGCGAAGTTGGCAGGAAACCGCTGCTCGTCTTCGATGACGTGCGCGAAGCCAGACTGCAGACCAAAGTCAACAGAAAAGTAGGAGAAGCCCTTGGGGATGGCGCGTCGGATGTCGCCGCCCTTGCTGGCCAGTTCGACCAGCTTCTTGTTGTCCGACCACTCGCTCTCGCATTCCAGAATCGCCTTCTGCAACAAAATTGGCATGAATGCACTCGAATGCCAATGACATCGTGCCATGACGATCGTGGTAGCCCTAACAAACGACACCGACCTTGAAGTAAATGGGCGCTGCGTCGCCCGATTCCTTAGGCAGCGGGATGCACTCTATGCACATATGCGGCTGGTGCTGCACATTCTTGGCCGTCTCGACGAATACGCAGTCCTCATCGCGGTCAGCCAACATCGCAACCAATCCCTTGCGCCAAATCTAAATTACTCAGCGATCAACGCGGCTCCGTCAATGTGTTACGGTAGATGCAAACCTTCATTTCGTCGAATACGTCCTCATCCAATTGCAAAGAACTGGGTATGTGCATCATCGGCACAATGAGGCAATGGCCTTCGACCAGCGACTGCACCGACGGAACAGCCAGATATGTCTAAAGACAATGGCGAGTAATTGAAATTGGCAGTCGAAATGATCGGTCAAGCTCTACTTTGAGACCAACGGCGATGATGAGGTGTTTTCGCAGTTTGGTGCTGTCGATGCACAACATGCACGAGTCAAGCGTCTGTTCATGACGTTTATGATCTGAAAAAAATGCCCGGTGTCAACAAGCATCGCTGGTCCACAGTCGAACTATGCAGGTAGGACCCTGATTTGAACGGACATTACGACCGATTATATCTGCGATATGCAATCTCAACGTGAAATGACAGATGGCGGCGAGTTTTTCGCACCACAAGCGCGCTCGATAAAAACTGTCACCGATCGCAGCAGATCACTGCGTCCCGGACATTATTTGAATCTAGCGTTCCGGACATCGACGTTGCCGAGGGTCATACAAATGAGTCAACAGCAAATGAATGAGAACCAGTTATCATCCGTAGATCGCCAGGATCCATTCATTGCAATCAAAATGAATGCAAACAGCTACGACAGCAAATTACCGTACCAGCGCGACCACACCCATCGCCTGCATGGTAGAAGACAGCTGGGGCTAAACAGGAAATAATGCACCCGTTACGCGCCAACTGTTACTATTCAGTGAACACAATAAACGTTGCCGATTCGCTCGTAAATCATCGGTCAGCAGCCGTTAATCTTCAGGTTGGAATGTAATTGTTTATTTTGCTGTCACCACGAACTGACTTTCCTGTTGGAAAGCTTTTTCGACTGCCAGATGAAATTTAGACCACCGTGGAGAATGTCGATTGCCAATTATTGTTTAACGCCGGCGGCGATCACAATACTGGAAATAATGCAGTGAAGATTGAAAAAGCAATCATCGATCATTCAGTGGAAGTCGGCGGAGGTGGCGAAATGGACGGTGGCTAGCCGGCGGCACTTCAGCCACACGTCGCGACAAGGACCGGTTGTCGCCGGCGGCCAAAACAATGGCGAGTGCGGCGTCGATTCACGGCGATCCGATTCGACCGCTAATCACCGCATTCCATCGGCCCATCCCGCCTTTCTCCAGTGCGCCATCGCCCGTCACTTCAGCGAGCGACTCAGACTGCGCGGCTGGCCCCGCCTTCCCGTCGTACGCGCGCTTTCCGCATCGTCTCGCTTCGGACTTTCCTTCTCTTCCCTTCTCCATTCTGCAATGCCTTCCCGTCTCTCGTTGCTCGTTCTCAGCCAATTCTTCGCGTGCTCGGTTTGGGCAACTTCCGAGTGGTATGGCGATGAACGGGCTCAAGCAGCTCCACCCGAGGCCGCAGCCTTCTACGATATCATCTACGACGACTCGGGTAAGTCGGCGAAGATCAAATGATTGACAATTCAGCCAGACATCGTATTTTAGTCTGTCCGAACTCGGAGCTGAAGAGCAGCGCAGTGCCCGACTACGTCTACTTCGGCGCCATGATGGCCGCCTTCTC
>JAQGAX010001453.1:0-11123 GCA_034698105.1 Plectus exinocaudatus | reverse complement strand
ATACATTCGAAGATTGTGCAATTGCACGGCTACAAGTTGGTCAAGCGATTTGTTGTCTTTTGGAACCGAGGAATGCACACTGAACGACTATGCAGCGTGCTTGAACTTTAACGTCAAAGATGACAACTGCACGAGCTCTTGCGTGGACTTGTGCGAGCGATGGATCTTTCATTCGTACAATCGTTATGACGAGTCGTATGACGGCTTGAGAATAGAGATTCAGGTCTGTGCTTTTGAGTTGGCCACGACGTCACAGAACTGCAGTTGTGTGTTCGACAAAAAGAAATTCAGTTCTGTTAACTCAGTCAGTTTTTGCAGATTTTTAACTGAGCTATTTTTGCGGACAACAACATAACTCAGTTAGTTCTGCAAAATCCTGTTGAATAGATTTTTAACAGGAGGTTTAAATCATTTTTAAATTCAGTTTTCGAAAATATTACTTAATTCAGTTAATCCAGTAACTCGTTTTTTTACAAAAATAACTGAGTTACAAATTGGGTTTCTTTCTAAACTGGATACAACTGAGACTCAGTCAGCGCGCGAGAGCACTTTCTAATAGTGAGCCTCAAGACTCGAAATTCATAACCGGAGGGGAAGAGGCGTTGTCAGCCGGAAATTTGCACTGCCAAAAATTTAATTCTGTAAGCATGCCAAAGGCTGATTTCGTATAGCGGTTTGTATTTCGTATCGAGATAAAAAGGATTTCTGGAGTACAACAAAATGGTTTCTGTCCGATAGCGTATTTTGTCTCATTTAGATGATCGGCTTTGATTATCCAGTATTCGTGGAGCAAAAGGAATGGACTTTCGAGAGAATCACCGGAGCGATTGGCGGTGTGCTCGACTTTTATTTGGGATTGAGCTTTTTGAAATTGACGCATTTGGCAATGACCGCATTTGCTAAGCTATGGGACGCTGTTCGATGGGCGATGAAGAAAAAATGATACTGTATTATGGTTTCAGAAAGATTATTGTAGTCAGGATAATTCAGCACATTTATTCTGCCAATAATGTTTATACGCTTTTTTATGTACAGTACTCTGTTCGCTTTAGCGTGTACTCCGTGTCTCTGTCGTGACATTTGAAGAATATACTGTATATATGTACACTGCTAACTGCTGTATCGAGAAAACATTATTGGCGAATTTTTGAGAAAGACTGCCAATTTTTCTCGAAGGACTCGTAGCTCTAATTATACAGCGCTAAAATTGATTTTCGCTCTTATTTTGAATCCGCTATGCAGTTGAAATAAATGAGCCAATGCAAGCAGAATGTTATGTCTTCATATCGAAGAACGCTTTTGAACCTTGCAGTTCGAAACTGTATGAAAATAGAAATTCAGGAACTACTGGCTGGTATCAATAAATGGTATTGGTATGAGTACTAAACGGGGGTATTGGCTTATTCGGGGGGTTATTCGGAAAAACCCGGTATGTCATTTTTCAAAACCTATTGAACCCCTCGTAGCTGGTTATATAGTCCCCATGACCTTCATGCCCATCTATCCGATGAAGATTGCAGACGGTGCTAATAACCGCACAATTTTTCCTCTTTCATTAGTTGCGCAGATGCTCAGAAATGGCTAAAAATAAAAAAAAATTGCTTGACTGCCCTTCCATCAAAGTTCCCCCATATTACTGTTCCTCGCGCCTCCAATGCGTCCAATTAGCGAATGGCGTGCGCAAATCATGTGACCGATGGCGAATTTCGGGCGGAGCCAACTATGATTGGTTGTCGTCCGCTGCAACATCCAATCGCCGTTGACTTCGCCCACAGCGCATTGCAAACGCCACTGCCACTAACTATAACTTAATCGCACCAATTTTCAAGGATTTCTACCGAATTTACACTGTGAAAGATGAATAAGATTGACTATTAGGCTTCGCATTCGAGATTCGCATTTAATAACCACCATGACTCAGGGTTTCGAGCTGAAAAGGCTGCCATAAAAGTAGAAATACAAATATAGGCAGCAAAGTAGTGGCAAAGAAAGGTCGCTTTAATGGTCGTCGCTAAAAAAGTAGTTGGCTCGGTTCGTAATCGTTCAATTGTCTTTCAGTGAAATTAGTCAAATAAATATAGCTCAGTTTATTTTTTGACCGAATCAGTTGCGCGTGCATCAAAATTGATAAACTATCCAAACAGCTAGATTTTGTCGATTCAGATTCGCCACTGAAATGGCCGAAAATTTGAAAATTGGATCGAAAATTGAATTCAATCCCGTTATCGCTCGTTCTTGGATACAATGGAATCAACGCATTCCGCGAATAGGACACATCGCGCGTAAGTTAAAACTCAAAATCTCCGATTGGACAAATGGGCAAAATATTCTTGAAATTTTGGCAAAGAGCGTGATATGGGTAATTGTCACCTTCATATGCGCATTTTATGCCGCTCAAACGAGCATCACGTTGATGAAGGACTACGCGACCGGAAGTGCCTCATCGAACCTGAAAACCATG
Source organism: Plectus exinocaudatus (assembly GCA_034698105.1). Lineage (NCBI taxonomy): Eukaryota > Metazoa > Nematoda > Chromadorea > Plectida > Plectidae > Plectus > Plectus exinocaudatus. Next base: position 8,662 of record JAQGAX010001453.1, on the reverse strand, counting down.
TTCAACAAATCGATTACTCTGCCGCTTTCTACCGTTTGTCTGCCGCTCATATCCAGCGAGTTAGATAAATATCAAAAATTAATCGTGAATACAGTAACAAATGCAAACACAACAATTATAAGTAAACATCATTACCGAGAAGCTGTTTTGGGTTACTTCAGCACTGGAGCAGAGCGTACTCGCGAAGCTGTCCTCGACAACAATATCACTTGGCCGAATTCACTACTTTATGTTGCTCACCACTACTTGGCTTTCATCGAAAAACTTCAAACTGTCAGATATCAAGATGATTCTTTTGTTGAATTGAAAAATATTAAGAACGACCTTCTAATGGCAATGAAAGTTTTGGAGGAACAATTGAAAATACTAAATATTAAGACGAGCGAATTGAGAGAAAAGTTTGGCCACGATGCGTCCTTTCTGTATGGGTTCACAGCAGTTCATGTCACGGACGGTGGACGGAAAGCGTCGCCAATCCAAAAGAAAAGAATATCCTACATTAGTCAGGAGCAGATTTGCTACCAGTTGCCATTCGACAGTCATCCATTCAAAAAGGAAAAGGATCTGATCACAATCAAGGTTAGTATTGCACATAGTCATGTGTTTAGTCTTGGGCGGACTGATGGTCAACCGTCTGCAGAAATGAAACAATCCCTCCCCAATCAGTCCGACTCCTATTCTATTCAGCGAAAACTCCAATAAAGTTTTCGCCACTGTGTAGCGAACGCATTTCATAACTAGTAGTTTAATTTGCAAAATTCTATCGTATTCCTTCGTTGGATCATGCAACCTTCATAACCTTTACAACGTCAGCCACAGTACTGCAATAATAAATATCTAATTAACTTTGTTAAAAAGGTTGTAAAATTGTAACTTAGTAGGTACAAAATAATATTCACAGCGAAACAAACGAAACGTTAAACAATATGATCGCATCAAACTCGTTACAAACCAGTCTCGTACCAGTACAACACAGGTATATATTTAAAGCAAGAGCCCAAAACCGGGATTGTCTAGCAAAAGTGACAAAACCGGAGAAATTTCTGAATTTTCCGGGATCTCGATGTCAAACGCAAAATTGATGGAAAACGGAAAATACGATTGACCACAATTGACGAAACTACAGACCACAATTTTTCGAGATTAATAAATGGAGAACACCCTGGATTACCCGAAACAGAATCCGCCGTATCGGATTATTATATCACACATATTATACTGAATTTGTACTAGGTGAATCGCGCTGCCTTGCCTAACGCTCGTAAGTACACCGAGTCAATAACTCTGCAAGTTTTTATCGACTTTCGCGCAAGAGATACGGTAGATGCAAGCATGGATGACAACAGCGATGTTTTTTCGTCCAGTTTTAACGATGTATGGTTCGTGCCAATCAGAATTTCCGCCGTTTACAAAGCAATGCCGGTTATGAATGGAAATGTGCAGTGCAGCGAAGCAATAACATTGGATTACTGTAAGTCTGAGTGTCAAAGCTCGCGAATTCAAAAATTGTGCAACTGTACACCATTGTCAACGCCACTAGCGCCTTCTTTTAATGAATGTTACTTGTCGCAACTTTCGGATTGCCAGAAAAGCATCCAGTCGCTTGTCGAATTCGATGAATTCGATTATTGCAAAAGAAAATGCTTGAGAAATTGCGAGCGTCGCATTTACGAACTGACGGACGCAAGTAATCAGCTGGAATCGTCATTGAATGGCATGGAAATTAATTTGTCAGTGGTCAGCTTTGATTATCCGATATTTGAAGAAACACCCACTTGGACGTTTTCATCGTTTATTGGTTCGCTTGGAGGTGTTCTGGGACTGTGGCTCGGACTGAACGTCATGTTTATCTTGGAATTCGTCGGATGTGCACTTAAGTCATGCTTTGGGAAAGAGAAAAATGGCACCTTTCATAAAGAAAATAAGCTTTCTGAGAACGGCACGGATTCGAAATCGAGCATTGCAGAAGAAGAAATAAACAGGTACAGTTTTAACTTTTCAAATTTTTCGATTAGATTATAATTTTAAAAGGATTCTGCTGGTTTTTCTTTTGGTTTATATGTACCAAAAACTATCCTAAACTCTTAGTTGGACTCGAATTGCTAGACTTGGCTCCATGCATTCACCGATACCTAGCGTAGAGAAATCGAGACTACAGTTATAAAAAGTGATATACGTACTAGGCTAACTTACGGTTGTTTATTGACTCGACACAATCAATTTGAACGGGGTCAGAATTTTGACATTTACAACTGTATAACGTTGAAAATATTTTTGCAAAAATAACCGATTAAATTTTAAATCAATTCGGTTACCGATTAGCGATCGAAAACATTTTAGTCGGTCACCGAATTTTAATCGAACCGAATAAAATTTGAATAACCGTTGGAAACTACTTTTCAAATGTTTGGATATAGGCAGTCGAAAATTGCACTAACTATTTGCGCCATCTAGAAGATAATGCTATTGTTTTAGAGACACGGAAAGCTTTGCGCATATTTTTGTCGCAGTTTTTCGAAGTCCATCAGTTGGAAACTTGCAAATTGCCATCAACGCTGTTACAAAAGAGAAATCATTGAAATGGATTGCACATAAAACGATATGGATGCTAATCGTAATGTTACTGGGATTGCTCACCTGTGTGCTAGTTTTTCAAATATACGAAGACTACAGCAGACAATCGACAGTGTCAAATTTGAAAGTCATGTTCAATAAATCAATGACACTACCTCCCGCTACATTATGTCTACCGCTTTATCTTGGAGAGCTTAATGATTATGACTTACCAGATGTCTTGTACAACAAAGAATTGTCTGCATTTTTCAACGAAGAAAATGTAACCAAAGAGATCATTCTGAATTATGAGCAAAATTGGACTAGCTCTTTTCTTCACGTTGTTCATTCTTATTTGATAGAAATTTCAAAGTATGACTATTTAAAGATTAATGTGCTGCAAGATACCGATAAAGAGGGCGATTTGTATTCGGCAATGAGAACTCTTGAGACAAATTTACGTAAATTGAACGTGTCCACCGACGAGCTGCGCCAGAAATTCGGCAACGAAACAGCGATGTTCTATTCGTTGTATATGGAAGAGTATGGCATCGATCCACAGGAACATAGTTATTATCAAATAATCGACTTTGGTCCGACGAAATTTGTTGGAGAGAAACAAATCTGCTATCAGATGCGCTTTGACATGGTTCCACTCAATCATCAGAACCGTATTGCAATATTTTTCTCCGAGTATTCTCTGCCGAATCCGGGCAAATTTGGGATGGATCGGGACTGGATCATTGTCGATTTTCTTGATCGAACGCATGTGGATACGGCATTGATTGGGATGATCGATATGATTTTCTCAGCATATTTTGGTTCTGCCAATGAAGCACTAATGGAGGCCGCTGCGCTGTATCGAGTTTCACCTGAAGTGGAGGATAAGGTGCGATGCAGCAAGGAAGAAACGGTCGACGAATGCCAGGCGATTTGTCGTGCAAAGGCCATACAGGTACTAATGGTGGAAAAATTCTCTGGTTTCCACGCGATAGAATGAGGATTTGGGGTCGTGGGGGAGCGTACCAAGAGCTGGGCATCGTCTTTGGCGGCTGGGGGTTGCAAATTTCTCGCAGCCGGTGTTTCTGGAGGAGGGCTGCCCACCGTACCACCACGTACCCCAGAACACCGAAAAAGTGCCAATCTGTAATCGCCTCAAGCGCAGATCGGTTCCCACCTCTGCAGGCGCTGCGCCAGAAACCGATGGGGAGGAAAATCCAACAAGCGGGGGGGGGGGAAATTCTTTCCATTTCGTATCTTTGCACGTGAAATTCACAATTTATGGGGGAAAACCCAAAACACGGGGGATTTCTCTCCAAACGCATATGCACAGTTGAGTAAAAACAATGTTCATTAAAACGAAGCGGCATGAAATCTAATCGGGATATTGGAATAACTAGACAATTTTTAAGCAATTATGTGATTGCGTGTCATCCTCAAGGCCTGCTCTTCGCCTTGAAAAAGTGCAAAATTTAAATGAATGCACCATTGACGAATATACATCATGTCTAAACATCAGCGAAGCGACCATAAAGATCGATGACTGTCTAGGTGGATGCTTATCACCTTGTGAACGGTGGACATTTAAAATGACCTATAATTTAGTGAAAATAAGCAACAATTTAAACAATTTAAATAATGTGACGATCATCGAACTCTCATTTCGCGCGTTGAATTACCTAATAATCGAGGAGCAACCGAAATGGAGTTTTGAATCTTTTCTGGGAGAAATCGGAGGAATAATCGGCTTGTTGTTGGATTATAATTTGTGCAAGATTATTATTTTTCTATCCTCAACATTTATAACATGGAGCACGTTCCTATTTTCAATTGTTCCAATGACCAACAGAAGAATATCACCCGGTAGAAATATATCTGAAAACAGAGTAGCATGTCTTGATGTAAGCAGACTCGCAGAGCAAGGATCGTCGACAGGAAATAAACGACAATCAGTGTGCAAAGAAAAATCAACCGCAAGAAAATTATTCAAGGCAGATGGAGAATTTCCAGCGAATGAAATAGCCATAGATGGGCGTGCATCAGTAGATAGCAAAACGTCAATGAATGGAAGATTATTGAAAGAGGAGAAGTTGATGTCACCTACTAGACAGGCAACTTCTTTTAACAAAAAGACAATCCTTTTGGAAGCAAACGAAATCATTTCTGAAACGCACGGAACGAAGAAGAAAATGTGGCAAATAGCGAATGAGATTTGTAAAAAACTAAAAATCGATCATGGAAAATCGTCGACAACCGGATATATAATTCGATGGATTGCACAAACGATTTTCAAGTGCACAGTCCTTTCGCTTTTCAGTTACTTGACAATAGTGATGGGTATGTACCTCATTGATCGCTACAAACAAGAAAACACCATATCTGTAATGAAATTATATTTCAATAAGTCTCTTGCACTGCCGATGTCGACAGCTTGTTTGGATTTTGAGCCATGGGAACTCAACGAATTTCTTGGCATCAACGAATCAGAACTGAGCGGCAATGAATACCGAGGTCAAATGCAATCATACTTTGCGCAGAAAAATTTGACGAAGGAGAAATTTCTGAATGAAATGAACGCGACTGCCACTTTGCTGTATATTGTGGCCGAATATTTGACGACACTGACAACGGCAGAAGCTAGAACACGCATAAATATGATTATTCGCTCGGCTACAGATTCGACCCTTCCCTATGTTTTTGCAGAAACAGGCAAGGATTTATTGTTGGCACAACTACTTTTGGAGGAACAAATTTATAAGTTGGACATTAGTATAAGCGACTTGCGCCAAGCATTTGGTCGCCATATAGCTGACATGTTTGCGCTTAATGCAGCACACGTTTCTATTGAAAATAATGGAGCGACCACTGCGAAAAGCCGAAAGAATATTTCAATAGGTGCAGTTACAAGTATTGGGACAGAGAAAATTTGCTACCAGATGAGGCTCGATCAATATCCTTTCCTCGATTTACAAGATATAATTGTCATTACCAGTCGAGCGCCAAATGAATTACTACCACATCGCATGATCAATAAAAATAGATATTTAGATATCTATTTTTCCACTGGAAACAAGTCTGCAATTGAATTGGGTATGAATAGAAAGAATGATATTGGATTCGACTTTGACACGTTTGGTCAAGCAAAAGTCTTCATTGAGTCAGCTTATCACTCGCTCTCGACGATTTCGTCGGGTTGCAGCGAAAACAGATCGATTGACGTCTGTTTGGCTGAATGTCGCATAGAATATATTCATAAATTGTGCAATTGCACTGCAACAAGTTGGTCGACCGATCGGTTGCCTTTGGGATCCGAGGAATGTAAACTAGGTGACTATATAGCTTGCTTAAACTATAGCGTCAAAGGTGACAACGATTGTACGAGCTCTTGCGTGGACTCTTGTAAACGATGGATCTTTCGTTCGTTTTATCATTATAACAGATCGGATGACGGCTTGAGAATTGAGATTCAAGTAGGTGCTTTCGAGTTGTTCGTGAAGTCGGAACTTTGGAAGTCGAAGGAAGAAAAAAATTCGTTACATGGCTGGGGGCACTTTGAATTCATGCATTTTTGCAAAAACATGGCGTAGACTGCCATATATTTAAGTGGGGGTACTTTAGGTCCCCTGATTGTAGGACATTTCATTGCGGGCGTTTCATCGCGGTCGCGGTCCATTTCATCGCGGAACATTTCATCGCGCTTCATTTCCTCGCCACGTTCAATTCATCGCCGTACTTTTCATCGCGATGTACAATTTTTCACCGAGTTGGAAGACAAAGAGTGGGCACCTCTAAATTGTCCCAGGCGTCTTTTGGAAACAATATTGCTGGACCAAAATAAAATGCCTACGGCACCGGGGATTCCCAGGCCGTCTCCGATCCAAGTACTAACCCGGCCCAACGTTGCTTGACTTGCCAGATCAGACGGGTTGGCGTACTTTCAACGTGGTATGGCCGTAAGGAAACTCAGTGATTGAAATATTATCCCACATTACAATAGAATAGAAATTAGGATAATAGAGGAGTGCCCTCTGTACCCGTCTTACTCTTCCTACGGAATAAAAATTGTACACCGCGATGAAAAGTACGGCGATGAATTGAACGCGGCGATGAAATGAACCGTGATGGAACGCCCGCGATGAAATGTCCGAAAGCGGGTCCCTAACCTGAGAAAAAACCATTGTCCCTTCGTCCATGAAAAAATGTCAACCCTCTGAGCATTTCAAAGTTGACCAAAATAGGAGTAGATTTAAGATTTGGTTCTGAACCTTGAAATTCCTCCAATTTTTGCCCCTGATTATGCAATTTTTATTCTGTTTATGTGATTCATATCCATGAACCCACTTCCCCCAACTTTCGACACCAGTTGCATGTATGGCCGATACCGAATACAATTTTAGGCGGTGTTTTTCGCCCGCCAGAAATTGAGATTTTGAGTAGTACGCTATTCTTAAAGCTTGCCAAAGCTTATTTCGTATAGCGTGCTTCCAGTTAGGGTTGCTTCATTAATCTCATTTCAATCTGATAGAGCACCTTGTCAAATTTAGATGATTGGATTTGATTACCCCGTATTCGAGGAGCAAATGGAATGGACTTTCGAGAGAATCACCGGAGCTATTGGTGGCGTGCTCGACTTCTATTTGGGACTGAACTTTCTGAAATTGACGCATTTGGCGATGACCGCATTTGCTAAGCTCTCTGGAACAGTGCGATGGGCGATAAAGACGAAGTGATACTGAATTATGGTCTCAGAAAGATTGTTGTATTCAGAATAATTCAGTGTAAATTAAAGTCAGGATGTGAAACATTTTGCAATGATTATATTACGGTTTTCGCGCAAACACAAAGCAATGTTCAACGGCTAAGCCATTCCAAATCATTTGTTCATATTTGGTGTGCGAGCCCTGCAAAATTATTGCTTTTTCCTAACACACTTAAGCATTTGCGCGCAGCCCTCGTTTCAATGTGGTCGATTCTGTTAGCCACTTGCGGGAACCCTGTCGCTCATAAAGCCTCCAAAACTCGGCTCTTGTCTATGTCTAGGCAGAGCCCTAATTCTTCTCTTGTCATACTGCCAGGAAAGGCAGTGAGACGGAAACGGAAAGGATAGCATTAGAAGCGATTTAGCGGCAATAAGAAACGCGGAGGGGATCGTCCCCGTCTTTCGGATCCCTCAATTTAGAATTAAGTATCCTCTAAAAGCATTGGTGAACACAAGTATGGGCTGAGGTAAATTATTGCCGACCTGGGGTTACATATAACATGAAACCACGGTTTGAACCCCCATTCTATCTAGAGTAAATCGAAAAATTTGTTACAATGTGGCGAACATATTGCCCAACCCTTACGTCATTCTTTTAAATCCCATCGAACCCCTTGGGTGGTTATATAACCCCCATAACCTTCCTGTCCACCTATGCTCTGAAGATTGCTGACAGCACTAATAATCGTTCAATTTTTCATTCGTCATTAGTGGCGCAGACACTCGGATATGACTAAGACTTGTTTGTCTGCCCTTTCACTAAAGTTCCCCCATATTACTGTTCTTCGCGCCGCTAATGCGTTCAACTGACCTATGGCGATCACGAGACCGGGTTTCGTTGTGGGTGGAGCCAGTTGTTATTGTTGTTGTCAAAGCAACATCCAATCACAGCTGACTCCACCCACAATGCACCATCAGTCACATGTTTGCACAAATCACTGCCACTGACTGGAAACTTAATTGCATCTTTTTCAAGGCTACAAACTAAGTTTACACTTGGAAAGAAAAACAAGCTTGTCCATTATTTATACTTCACATCAGAGAGATTGGCATTCAATAAGCTCCTTGAAGAGCAATCAGATCAAGAATAGGTGAATTTTGATCCGTCAAGTCAAGACAACGCAATTGAGCAAATGGATAACATCGCATCGAAACAGATTTAACCATAACTATTTTCTGAGCAGTCGACATTGTGACGTCAACCAGCATTTCAATATAACGGTCAGAAAGTCGTTACTCCTCCCCTTAAAGCGTGATTTCTTTCTGTATTGAGTTGATTACTTTGAACTGGCAGATATTACGTTACAGTTAGTTTTTCATACAATTTTCAATTCTCATTCAATTGATATT
>JAQGAX010001452.1:0-11126 GCA_034698105.1 Plectus exinocaudatus | reverse complement strand
GTTTCCCTGCGAGAGAACAATGGACTGGTCAGTCACAGTCTATTTGGCCTGAAAGACGCGACAGGTGCGCGTGTACCCTTGTCTCGAACTTCACATACAGGAGAACTAGGATGTAAGAGACTCGAATGAAAGAGCAACCCGATTATAAGAGCAGGTGTTTTATTCTCTTGCTACATTACGGCTATATTATTAGACCCCTGATATAATGGCAGGTTCCCGTGCTATATTGCAGTTATATTGTAAAATCCCGAAGCAACTCGTTAATCGAAACAGATTGACCGCCATTTTGTTTTCGATTGCTGCATGCGTCACGCGCATTGCGAGGCCCCCATCCTGTCAATTCTCTTAGCGGGGGATGAGGATCCGCCCAGTAAAGTTAGTACCTTTCTTGTGGCTGGGGTGGGAGAGGGGGTTGCGCAACCACCCTGCGCATCTGCCCACGTCTGGGTCGACAGGGTATCTGGCGGCTGCAGGTGCCACTGAGCCAACGATTCCACAAGATCAAGTGAGCTTAATTAAAGTGTAGGGACCACACCTCAATTTGGGGCCGGTCATGGTAGGGGGTTAACCTCCGCTCACGCGTATGGATGGGACCGTATACAACATGATTCACAAGTGGCCAAAGGCGACATTTTATTCCGTTATAAATGAAAGAAATCCAATGCATAATGGCTACCAAACAACAATGTCCATGATCGTTCGTACCATGGAACACCAATTGAGTCTTCAATAAAATAGCATAGAACAAGTTGCGGAGATGGTTAATGTGCTACACTGCTACGCACCAGCTTTGCTGCATCGAAACTCGAATTCACCAAGTGCCACAAAACAAGAACGGGAACGGTTAACCAAAGCCGAAACGAACAACTAAAGATACCACACGGTGAAAGGAGCAAGTTTTTGAGCAACCAGCCACTCAGTTAAGCTACATAGGTATCAAAGGATGTGCTGAGCACGCGTCAAACAGATGCACACACTTTCGGGAAATCCATCACTGGGTATCACACCGAGACATTACGGCGGGAAAATGGCAGAGAAAAACACAGCATGATGTTAGAAAGAGATTGCCAACTGGCGGCACAAAAGTGCCATACGCTTGCTAAACAGCAAATATACACAGATGTACAATATCAACAGATGACGCATCAACGAGTACAGAAATTCATTTTTGGCATCTAGGAGGTACTATAATAGCAATATTCATTCGTACTAAGTACGCTGCATCTTCAATAACAGACAATATGCACTGCGCACGCGTGAGAACCGTTAAATGAGAGTGCAATTGAGGGACAATATAGAGTCAAATAGAACAAACAATAGAAGCAATCGCAAAACTTAGCTCTCTGAAGAATCATTGCAGCACGAGGCAACCTTAATAGCAGCGGCTGGGGTGCAGATCGATGCATCATTCGACCACAAATGCAATAGAAAGCAAGACGCAATGAAAGAGCGCGTGACTCATATGGAGCGCGTGTCGGAGTTGGGGTCTCCGTCGGCGGCGACATCGGATCCTTTGCGCGGCGTCCGCAGACGACTCAGCTCTTCAGCGTCCGTCTCAGAGCCGTAGTTGTCGCCGTCGCTGCTCTCGAAGTCGGTGCATTCGTCCTCCTCTGCAAGAAAATGCGCATAAAAAGAGAGCAACGCGAATCCGGCTGGGGCACCTTCGGTCATCTCATCATAGCTGAGATCGATGTCATCGGGGAACACGCCCTGGTTGGCGGGCACCTTCGACATGGCGGCGGCCAGGTCAGTGAATGACGACGACAGCGAGCGATCGTAGCCGGCCTTCTTGGACGGCTCGCGACGCAGCATTTTATTCACAGCGCGCAATTTGTCTGGATTCATCACTTGCTTGATGTTCTCGTTCGACTTGACCAACTCGTCGAAAACCGCCGTCCCGTACTTGTAGCCGAAATCCTGTACAAGTTTGATCAGTAAACGTAAGAGTCAGGGAAAATAGTAGAACAGAAAACGAACGTAGATCAGATCGAATTTGCCAAAGTCGAGTGTCTTGAATTCGTCGATAGGCGGGCGCAGGTAGTGGCAGTAGGGCGCCTTTTTGACCTGCTCGAGTTGGCGGACGCAGGAGACGAAAGCCAGCCGACTCTGGATCTCCTCCATGCCGAGGATGCGCACTGGTTCCGCCCACGGGTTTAGCCGCTTGAACAGAACCCAGAAGCCGCTCAGCGACTCGCCGTAGTTGAACAGATTGTTCTCGGTGGCAGAGCCGACATCGACGGCGATGACGCAGCGGGCGCCCAACGAGCGCATCACATCGGCGGGCACATTGTTGACGTAGCCGCCGTCGAGCAGCAGATGGCCGTCGGCCGGGTCGCACAGGGGCGGCAGGTAGCCCGCCAGCGACATCGACGCACGACAGTACGCCCACAATGGACCCGACCGGTGAACGCGCATCTCCGACGTCGTGATATCCGTTGAGATGCAAAAGTAGGGAATCCACAGGTCGTCGATATCCTTGTCGCCGAACAGCACCTGCAGCGTCTGGTTGAAGCCGGCACCCGTGAACATCGCTGAGTGGGCGTAGGTCAGGTCCCACACTTTGCGCCACAGCGACGACATCATCTGAAAAAGTATTCGCCGAATAAAACTTATTTCCTTAAAAACTTATAAAACTTTTAAAATAAACTTTTAAAATAAAACTTATAAAATAAAACGATGTTTCCACACCTGGAACCAAGTTCGGGCTCGAGGGGCCAGCGGGGCCTCGGGTGCTTCGCAAAAAAGACCGCCAATCATGGAGCCGATCGAAGTGCCGCCGACAATGTCGACAGGGATGCCATGCTCGCGCATCGCCTTGATCACACCGACGTGTGCCGCGCCTCTGCAACCATAACCAGCGTCGCTTCGATCATCGCCACTGGCTGGATTATGGCTTACCTAGCGCCGCCCCCGCCCAGCACCAGTCCAACAGCGTTTCCCGTCAGAATGCGCGCCAGTCGAGAAAAGTCCGAGTAGAAGTCGACCTTCTTCGGAAACACACACTGCTCGTAGTAATCGATCACGTCTTGTTCGGGCATCTGCACAAATTACGCATTGTGATCAGTTGCCGGTGGTTGGTCCTGTTCGCTTACGTCCTTCGGATTCCATTGGTACATGCGATTGGGGGCGCGCACATGGTGATGGCCACTGAACCACCCGCCCGCCTTGAGCCATTCGTAGGTACCCGTCGGCGCCTCGGTGCCTTCCTTCCAGAGAAGAATCAGCTCCTTGTTGGTGCGGATGCCGTCTTGGCCGAAACTCAACTGATCGCCCAACTTAAAAGATATATCGAGTCAGCGCTGTTCGTACGAAATAAAGCAGCGGAACAGTACGAAGTCGGGCTTTGGGGTTTTGGTGTCTCCGTTGGCGACAATTAGAATGGCGTCCGCCTGACGCAGGCATCTTCTCGTCCACGGGGTGAACTCGTAGTCGCACTCGTAGATGACCAATGGAAAGCTGTCCTCTTGCACATTCAGCCAGTGCATCAGCCGAAAGTCGGCGTTTCTACAAAGATCAACAAATGCAAATCGGCCCGGTCATAAATGTGAACCAAGCGTACTTATCGAGAACGTTTGGATCGAGATGGTCGGCGACTTTCTTGCTGCTCAGTCGGAGTACGTTCAGATTGACATTGAGCGCGTGATACAACTCGCAGGTGAAGGCAATCAGCGGCACACTCTTCGACGCGGGCATCACGGCGATCGTGTGCAAGTTCTTAATGTGCGCCATGGGGTCTTGATGCGACGTCTGAACATCACCCAACGGCGAAATCGCGCCAGTCAATCGTCGATGATACGACGTGTAGTAGTGACCGAGTAGTTGGACCATTCTGAAGCCGACTTGCGGGAACTTCAGTTTGATAAAGTTGAGAAGTCCGTCGGGCACTTTGGCGAGCTGCGAGTAGCGCACGGCGAGCACCGTCGTCGAGCGCGGCTTCTTCTGTAGCACTTCGATCTGAAGATATAATCGGTCAATCCACGATCAATAATGGAGAATAAGAGACCCACCATGCCAACGAGATCGCCTCTGCCAAACTCTTCGATGACAGTTTTCTTGTCATTTTGACGAATCACCGAACGAAGTCGACCACTTAGCACCACATACAGACAGTCGGCCGCATCACCCTGCCTAAACAATGTGCCAGATGATTAATGAGTTTACCGTCAGGCGTTCTTTGGACAATTGCAATATTAGATGACTAGCATCATACACCGCATTATCATTTAACAGCGATTTCTTTGCTCGGAACCAATATTACGTGCTATTCGCTTTTAACCCTTCAAATAGTAAACTGCAATAGTATACGTCATATGACCGACAAATATTACCACGTGGGTAGACGATATTAAATCTGGTCCCTCGAATTACAACCGATCGGCCCTCTGGGGCGCGATTCGCATCAGAACCACGTGGTTGGCGCAAAGTTAGAGAACAATGATCAAGAAACAAAGTATGATGAACGCCCAACTGGTCAATAGTCACAGAGAACGACGGGTGAATACCAAACAGCCACGAATGATATTGCGCACCTGTAAACAGCGATGCCAGAATCGACCAGTATCCAGTCGAGAGCAAAGTCGATGCCGCGCAGAAATGGAGAGAGTCGTCGCAGCACGGCATGAGCCACCGACAACACCACACCAGGCCGTTCGTCAATTAGTCTGCAAAGCCATGCATCACAACGCGAATCAGACGATTTCGACCGACTCTTGGAAGGCCTCCTTGCTCATTTCGGCAACGTGCGAGGCATTGTGCGTCTTGATCGTGTAGAAGGCCGGCTCGCCGCTCAAAATTTGCAGTCCGCCGATCAGTTCGCGCGCAAACACGACCGCATCGCAGCGCTCTTCTTGCTCGTCATCGTCGTTACTGTCGTCGTCCGCCGTGTCTTGCATTAGTTTCAGCGAACCGGCTACCACCATCAACAGCTTCTCGTTGTTCTGAAAGCACTCCGCTCAATTTAAATCACCAGAACCAGGATAAAACTGGAGATGTGAAGGCGAAAGCGCAATTATGGATACTGTACCTTTGAGCCGTGCTCGACGATCACGTGGTTTTCAGGGTAACTGACGACGCTGACCTTGTCCTGGAGCAGAGCGAGCCCTTGGGGTCCTTCGAGTCCGAGCGCCTCGGCGAACCATCTTCGCGCGTTGACGTGCATGTCGGAAGAGTCGGCTGGACAGAAGGAATTGCCGGCGTGCCCAATCAAATCAACGTCAAATCGATACCTCCATCGCTGCTGCTCAGACGGCGCTGACGAAGGCGTTGCGGCAGAGCGGCCGTCCGTCCGTGACCCGTCGACACCCCCGACGCGTTTCGAACTCGCTCCGGCGCCACCTGAGGTCGTCTGCTGTCTTCCAATCGCTGAAATTGATACCTGAGCAAATGACAGAAAACAGACAGCGATAAATTTCTGTAAAAACAAAATTTCTTGAAAAAACGACAAATTTTGATACCGGTCTGGTGAGTTCACTGCTGAGCCCCAGATACTGGTGCAGGGTGGTCATGGTAACGTGCAGAAGGCGGGTGATGACGATCTGAATCGGTCGCGTCCACGCTTGCGGATAACTCATATATGATTCGCGAAAACTGCGCAGTGGATATCTGAAGAGAACTTTTTGTGCAATCAAGTACGGGTCGCAAGCATTAATGCACAGCAACTCACCTGGCTACTTTCGTCGGTCCCAACGCCTTCGCCGATACCGTGCGAAAGATGGACTGACTACCCTAAAGAACAAATTGTTATTGTCAAAAATTGTAAAACACGCTGAAAACTTACGGCTAAAACGTCCAACATGGAAAGAAGACTGAATAGACTGCATCCTTCTAAAATCCGCTTCACTTGATACTCCTTTCTGTTCACGTCATGCTGCAACGAATGTTCGGTTTGAAATACATTAATTAATAATAACTGCGTAGTAAGTCGCTGTCTGTCTTGCAATAATGGCGCCGCCATTCAAAGGGTTTTTGTTTTGCAAACAATGGCATCAAAGCGTGGCGCAATTATTATCGAATATTAAAAAAGATCTTTCCTACCGTGATGACGACGGAGAGCCCGGCGCCCTCGAGTACGACCAGAATGCTGTCGTCCGGATCGCCCGGCTTGACGACGTATTGTCCTTTGGTGTAACTGGTCACCTCGATGTCCTTCGGGTCGAGCTTCCACTCGGCGGGCAGCTCGAGCATCCTGCAACCGTCCACGTCAAACTGTCGATGACAGGTGTCATTGAAGCCTCTTACTTGAGATTATGCAGGACGTAAAATATTTCCGGCTTGAGATTCTGCGGAATTTCGGGCATATCAGACGGCTCAAAGAATTCGGTCGGCGGACGGGGAAGAGCCGATCGGTTGATCATCGACGATTGCCGGCGAATACGCGGATTGCCGTGCACGATGAAGCTAAATGAATGACAGTGATCAACAAGGAAATGGACACGAGACAAGTCAGAGATACAAGAGAAGAGGAATCGAAATAATAAAGCTGATGACTGACTCTTTGGCGGCAATTGCGGCACGGGCGAGCTGCAATGGTCCGATAGAGTGGCGACGGCGCTGAACCCGTGACGGAGGACTATCGTTCGCCTCGTCGCTGTTGTTCGAGTTGGACGTCGATGAATCTTTGCCCTTCTCCAAACACGAATTTATAGTTTCTACCGAATTGCTCGAAGATTCTAAAGTTGTCTTACGACGATGCGGCGAATGAGTTTCTGCCCGGGCCATCCGCCGTCGGTGTCGTCCTTTCGCCGATGTCGTCGACGACTGGGCGACTTGGCACTGGCCTGCGCGTCCGTCGCGCCATCGCCGTCTACCGATCGTTCTCGATCTTCGTCGGACTCCCTTATGGGCGATATCCTCCGCGTCTGTCTCGAAGCTGCAAAGCGGAACTTACCGCAATTGACAAACCACAAAGAATAATCGCTTACAACTGCGACCATCGCCGGCAAAATATTTACGATAAACATAGTAGACGACCAATAACAAAAAGGCGAGACCAACGATCGTCAGCATCTGTAAACAAAGCAGTAAATAATAATACGCTGGAATATTTTAAAGGGCAGAGCGGAGTTAACGGATAACGTGAAAAGTCACTTTACGGTATTCACGGTAGACCAATTTCCGGGAATTCATAACATTGATGTTATGAATTCTTGGTGATTTTTGGTAATTGCTTTACCGAAAAGTGACTTTTTCACGTTTTGCGCTCTGTTCTGCTCTTAATATGACGAACGTTGGCGACGAGCCAGTAAATGAACCGCAACACGGCGGCTGCTCCGTCCCGCAATACCATCGGAGCTGTCGCTGTTCTGAGCGTCGCAGACCTGGAAGAGTAATACTGCTAGTACAAAGATTCATAGCTAGCCGACAAAGTACACGCCACACGCCATCCTTCCTATCTTAATCGTGTACAAACCAATACCAGCGCACTGCAGTAGCACAACATCGCGTGGTCGGGCGCGTCTTACGTCACACAAACTCTAGCTCGACGGGCGACCGGGCGGAGTCGGCGGAAGGAACCAGGTGACGCAGCTGTTGGCAGCCGTCTGCGACTGACCAGCGATCAATACGCGCCGTCTCGATCGCCGTTCTCACTTCACCCGGGGCCTTCCCGGTGGTCGCCGGATGATTTGTGGCCATCGCCTGGTCACGCGCTATCTCAATTCGCATCACGACTCGACGGCTTCCACGCTCTTGGCACACTCGAGCCCGCTGATGACAAACATGTCGCCCCGCCTCTCAGTTTTACACACTGTCAGTCTTATTTATCGTATCGACCGCCCGGCGCGCCCGACGGCGTATTGCGTTCGGCGGGTGAGTTAAAGCCCCAGACACGGTACCGAAATATTTTTCATGAATATCGTTACGGGACCAACATACATAAGAATGCTTAGAACTATTCGCCAAATATTCCAAAACCAATTTGCGTACGATTTTCGTGTGTATTGAAAGACACTCGTAATTATTCTCAATCTTGAATACACATGCACATCAACCGAACACACTAAGAGACACAGTGATCAATCGATCCACGTAATCAGGGAAAAATAATCATCACAAAAAAAACACTTCTGATAATAATTTGCAAGGAACCGTAATCATTTGGGGCAACGAAGTTGGCCACAATCACTGCCGCTCAGAGCTGCTGCGTGGAATTACCGTTATAAGTGCCCATGTCATCATCGTCTCCTTCGGCGCCGCCCGCACGGAACCGATGCACATTGCCGGGTGGCGGGCGAGGCGACTGATTCGCGCTAAACATACAAGCACATTACGTCAAGCAAATTAAGAAACAGAAAGTCTTCACTTGTTCGAAGGCGCGGCGGCGCGGACAGCAGGCGGGTTCGGGTTACCGAAGCCGAGAAACGTGAGCAACAGATGGTACACGCTGAACAACGGCGAGGTGACGGCGGCGAACAGCGCCGACAAGACGCCCGTCACGCCTCCCGCAGACGTACTGCCACTGCTGCCGCCTCTGTTCGGTGCCAGCCGACCAGATTCCTAAACGCTTTCATTATAACATCAATGGCTAGCGAATAAATGGGAGCGAATCGAACCGGCATGACGACAAGCACAGCGCTGGGCGCAAGTCCGAGTTCACGAAACGATTGGCCAAGTTCTTGGGTGGTGAACTCGCGGCGCGGATACATCTGCACCAGGTAGAAGTTACCCGGTTCGCGGCCATCCTTTAATCAATAATCACAGTTTGACGCAGCGATCAGCACGGCAAGCAAACGGCGCTCGCTACCTGCTCGATAAGCGTGACCACTTCTTGCAAAATGTCATCGGGCGAAAATGTGTGAACCAGCTTGGTCCCGTCGGCAAAACGACATTGAATGCGCGCTTCTTCGCTGAAAACACTCACAGTATTGCTTTTCACGGCAAGAATTAGTCGAACGACAAAGGAAAGTGAAAAATGAATTTCAATTGTTAACTACGCTCTCACCTGCGGGTTGCCTGATCGACAAACTGCTGCTGAATTTGAGGCGTTGAAGTGCGCACGGGCTCGGGTGGAATGATGGCAGTCGAAGTGACGTCGCCTTGAGCCGCCGCTTTGCGCTTCAGGACAGTTTGTTTCTCGGCGCTGAAGATGACACAAAACTTGTACAACGGCAAGAGTCTGTGGTTGGAGAATCCCAAATTCTTCTCAGAATATCCAATCAGCCAGTTGAACATGCGGCGACTTCAGAAACTTTTCACCATCTAGCGCACAATACGCGCTTTCATACTTTTATGCAAGGTGTGCCTTCAGGCTATCTACGTGGCTAGGGATAGTTGTATCCCTCCTCATCCCCTGTGGCTATCAATGTGTGTCATGAATCAATTGAGGCATCCTCGTATTCATAGGCGTAACGCGAGGCCAGGGGGGTCTGGACCTTCTCGTGGGGGGGGGGGGTACGGTACCTTCGTGTCGGGATTTCAAAACAATCGCCAAAAAATTTTTCCGGACTTTCTTGCTGGCGAGGGGTCCGACCCCCCCCCCGGGTTAGACCTATGATCGTACTGGGACTGACCGATCGGCGGCGATTTGTTCACGCAAACGTTTGAGCGCAGCGTCATTCTCCTGCTTCTCGAGTCGGCGCTGCTTAGCGGAATCGCGCAGTTCGCGTTCCCGTATCTGCTGCTGGACGTCGAGCATGGCCTTTCCCTCTTCGCGGCGCTTCAGTTCCTTCTCGCGCTCCTCCGCCTTCGCCTTCTGTTCGTCCATCGCGCGCTTCTCAGCCAACAACTGCTTCGCACTGCAGCACAACATTCACATTTTATGAAAAACTACAGCAATGCAGTTCGTACCGTTCCAATTTTTCTTCAATCGCCTTGGCTTCTTTGGCATCGGTCGCAGCCGTTGGCGCATTCGCAGCTGTATCAGTGGTGGACGTGGACGGCAACTGAGCAGCTTTTGGCGGAGACGAATCCAAAAGACTAGCGGTATGAGTCTAAAGCGCCCAGTTAACCGCTAATGCGCAGCGAAAATGTCAATTTCACGCATGCCTGTATAGCGCTTCTGACTTTGACACTGAACGAATCACGAGTCAAGTTGTTTGTCATCGTAATGATGTCCAGCGGAACGCCATTGCGACCGATCAAAAAGGACGACGGAACGACAGGAACTGGATCTGAAAGCGTCATAACTAAAAACCATGAACCAATCACTAAATAACGGTTAAAGTCCGAAACTTTTATTTAAGTTACGAAAACCATAGATGTGTGTGAATCACTCACGATCAGAAGAAGTAATTTAAATGAGTTTGCAGACAAAGAGAGGAAATTTTACATCTTTCCCCGAAAATTGAATTTAAAAGTGGCTGAAATATATAAACATTGATAGAAGAAATATATATATGAATTGAAATTAAGAAAAATCAATTTTTACATTCTCTTCAGCCAAATATTACATTTAGAAATGAAAAATGAGTGAATGATCGAAGAAATATTAATTGAATTGAATTTAAATGCTAAAAGCTAACTTCAAATGTTTCTTCACGAATAAAATTGAACTTAAAACGATAAATAAGTGAATCGTCGAAAAATTAAGAAAATAATATCTAAGTTTCAAAAAGGAACCAGCAAAAGCTCACAAATCAATATAATTAAAAATTAAACAAAATAGCACTTCAATGACCAAACTTTAAAAATAAGCGCGAGCAATAAATAAATAGTCAGTTTCTCGAGAGATGACCTGAGATTGAGCCAAAGATATATGTAACCAATACGAAAAATAGTTTGCTGCATCAAGCGTATTTAACTATTAATTGCAAAAGAATCATCGAAACTTACAAATTTGAGCAAACTGCCGCGCAGACTCGCTATCCTCTACAAGTTTCAACGAGACAACGCCGGCATTTTGGCACTGGTGCGCAATCTCCTCGTCGGTCCAGAACGATTCCATCCCATCGCTGAGATCGGTCGACGTCGCTGCAATCGTGGACACAAAGTTGTCTTATTTTCCATCACAGGGCACCTTAAAATTCTTACCATGACGAACGAAAACGATCAATATCGCTTTAGCGGATTTGGCCTTTCCGATCGCTTCAGTGATAGGCCCGTTGAACCACATGATTTCAAAGCGTTTGGCTTTTATTTACAAAAGAGCAATTCGAAGGTTTGCACTCGATTTGACGCAGTCGTTTTTCGAC
>JAQGAX010001451.1:0-11126 GCA_034698105.1 Plectus exinocaudatus | reverse complement strand
AGGTATACTTCTGCCGAGTACATTCTTGGAGAGTTGGGCGCGTTGATAGCCACGGCCATTTGGCTCATCTTGGCCAGCGTCACCAAGATGCCCGTATCCGCCACTCAGAGCATCATCGGCGCAAGCCTTGGGTTCTCATTGATACTACGAGGCACTCAGGGAATAAAATGGAAGAAGATCACTGATATCGGTAAGTATTTAGCCCTGCGTGCAAAGCGCACAGTAACTGCAGCAGCATTCAGTCTTGCATACGTTCGGTATTCATTGGGACCTTTGGTTTCGCTTGTCTACCGCCTAATGCAAACAAAAAAGGGTTGCATTGCTCACATTTTGGAGTTTCGATAGAAATTTTTCGAGTTTTGGAGTTTGGAGTCATTTTTTGATGATTGCAACAGCAAGTTTTAAGCGAAAATTGACACCTTATCAAAAACAAAAGATTGCAAACACCTTTAAACACTTTATTCAGCTGTAATATTTCAGTGATTGCCTGGTTCGCCTCACCAGTGCTCGCCGGGATCTGTTCCAGCATCTTCTATCTTATTATCAAATTCGCGGTGATGCGTCGACGCGATCCTTTCGAAGCGGCTCTAAAATTGGTGCCCATTTTCTTCTGGTTTACGCTTGCAGTGAACCTATTCACCGTGTTCTTTGAGGGATCCAAATGTGAGTTTTCTTTTCAATTTGTTTTCTTAATGGCTGTTTTCCCTTTCAGACTTACACTTCGACAAAATACCGTGGTGGGGAGCACTAATTATCAGCAATGGCGTGGGTCTCGCGGTGGCGTTTGTGATACGATACTTCTTAACTGACTGGATGAGGAAAAGATCAACACGTACGATTGCTTGTGCAGTCTCTCTATAGATTAAGTCACGATTCTTTTAGGATTGTTTGAAGAAGAAATGGCAAATGGTGGTGAATCGAAATGGACCTCGAACCAAAAAAGTAAACCAGTGAGCTTCATTCGCTAGGGCGAATCAACATCTAATATTGTTTAATGATTTTAATTTCAGCCAACAAAGTCACCCCGGCGAACATGAATATAATCAGGGTCACAATTGGGAATACTGACAATATTAACTCGGCTGATTCGAATCATAAATTCAGTTCACTTCAGCATGATCAAGTACAAGAACAATCTTCGGGGCAATATGTTAGCTGCAGTTTTTTCACGAATTTCACAAAATAAACCTAATTGGCTAAGAATTCAATAATAATATTAAAACTAGCGTTGCCTCGTTAGAGCTTTTAAAACTTGGTAAAAGTATCTTAAAATTGGCTCAGTAAATTTGGTAAAGTAATGTGAGAAGTATATGGAAACAACACAGATCGAAACTTCTCATACTTCAAATATCCCGGCAAATTAATTGTTGTCTGAAATTTCTGCACAAATTGCTTGCTTCAATTGCAAAATAGCAGTCGAAGACTTTCAGCTTCGACAGCTTCTGTTACCTGTCGGCGAGGATGGTAGAGCGATCAAGGTGTTCCACTTCCTGCAAGTGCTTTCTGCCTGCTTTTTGTCATTTGCCGATGGCGCCAATAACACCGCGTAAGTGAACATTTTCTGTCTTCAAATCCTGATGCTTCTCAGTTATCGTTTTCTGAGAAATAGTCGCACCGGATAGAAAGGGGGTTGACGTATAGTATCATCCGCAATAATAGTAGCGCTGGGTACAGGGGTTGTTCAAATAGTAGTAGCACTAATCTACTATTTCAGAATATGCTGTATCTCGACGAACTACAATGGAAAAGCGTAATTCTTATGTTGTGTGCAGTAAAGTTTTAAAAAGCGCCACTATCTAGCATATGTTTGTAGAGAACGAATGTTTGTGAGAGGTAGAGTATTAGCGAATGAAAGTTTGCAGGAAATGTTTTATCTGCCGTACTTCGGAAAATCTGGCTTCGAATTTCTCATCGAATTGTTTCAGCAATTCGGTCGGTCCACTTGCCGGAATTTACATGACGTACAAGACCGGCCTTGCGTCAGCGGACATGACCAACGTTGGCACTGAAATGCAGTTAATCATTCTTTTCGGCGTCTGCAGCATGGTCGTTGGATTTTGGGTCCTGGGCCATCGCGTAATAAAAACCATCGGTCATGAACTGACTGAAATCACTGCGCCAAGGTACGGTATAAAGCATTTTGTGTGAGCAGTTGCTCTCTTTATTCATTTGAACATTCGTCTCTAGGCAGACGAAATTTGTAGCTGTAAAATGTACCCATTATTGTAATCTTTGCACTGCAATTGACACATTTTACTTGTCCTTATTGGTATCATTTTTTTGTAACTTGAAGTATTATAATTTGGCTCAAAGGAGATCAGAAAAGAGATACTGTGATACCCGGATATAAGAGAACGCAGGGGAAATCGAAAAATATCTCTTATATCAGGGTTTCTCTTATATCCGGGGTCTACAACGTGTTGGCACTGAGCACAGGAATTTAAACGAGTCTCTTATATCCGGGTTCTACTGTACTCAAACTTTCTGGAGGCAGAAAAAAGTAATGAATAGTACTGGAGTTTCTCGAATATAAGTCCTGCGTTTATTATCGAGAAATGCTTTAAAGTGTATTTTCCTTGAAGTAACAGTGAATGAACCTAGGAGATGCAATTTTTCTCTTCACCCTATGAACAGTGAATTGTAACCAGACCGCCAGTTTTTCATCGTTATTTAATGCAGTTGATGGCAGTTGACGTTGGTTGTTTCGCTATTTAATGTGTCTGTTCACACAAATCGTTCCCTTTGCTTTCGTTGGTTGAATTCAAAACGGATCTCTTTGTTACATGACATATTATGTCGTTGAATATAAATGAGCATTTGACGATGAACACTGAGCACGACAATGAATTTCTCATGAAAGGATCATATTGACATAATGTCTGATCGTTGTTTATTGGTACGCATAATGCCTAATGAGCTGCGATAAACGATCGCACATAATGATGAGCTGTGACATCTGTAGCATACATGCTCATCCACATACTGGCAGATTTTATTGGCGCATTTCTATGGATCGTACATGCAAGTGGGGAGAATGAGACGACCTTTTCTCTCACACCTGAAACAATAAGTATAAACCAATTGAAATCAGAATAAAGGCTTCAGAGATGGGCACGGGTCCCTTTAAAAAGTCCCCCGCTCCCCAGTGGTGACCTTTTTTAGTCGCCGAAGTCCAATAGTATCATAATCATAATGTGACTTCAATAGAGTGACAACATTCATGTATGATCCAATGACGTCATTCGTGTATGGAAAGAATAATGTGCTCCGTTGTCAACCAACTTACGTAGAAATACATTCCAGCGATGGGCGGACCAATGAGCTGTCCATCAGCGCTGTTCATAAAAGCAGCGACAGTCTTATATTTTCCAATCGGACCGAGCAGACCGTTAGGAGTGAAAAGGACATTTAAAATAACTGCTGGAAGCGTACCAGTTGTTCTGAAGACCAGAGCGACATGCAAATGTTTCGCTGAAAAATTAGGAAATAATCGCGAACAAAAGGCTACTGGGGAATAATTATTTTATTACTGTCGTGCTTTTGTAAACGAAAAGTAATATGCAACTCTAACGTTCTCTGGAAATTTCTTCAGTATCTTCTGCATTTCTTCGTATCTCAAAATTATGTCCCAGCTAGGATTCCTCTCTTCTATCCGGATTACTCTCAAACTGTGATGATTATTTGTAGTAGGCTAAAATGTAGTCGCTCTGCAATGGGCTGGACAGTGTTGGTCAATAAAGAGATATTGGCGAGATAGCTATTTACACTGGAAACTCTAAAGCGCAGTGACTAGTAAAACATGTAGTCCACTAAATTTCACACGTTGCCAAATATCAGCGATTTTAATTTGTAACCTTTGTAATTGTTAACAATTAAATACGCAATTATAAAAAATTACAGATAATATGACAATTAGTTTGATAAGATCTTTAAGAAAAATTTAATTAATTAATTAAATTTCAAATTCCGAAGATCCGAAGCCCGGCGACTTTACTCCAATTTTGAACGAACGAGAACAGGAACAAATGGTAAGCTGTGAAGATTCTCATCTATCATCCGTTTCTCAACTCTGCTAATTTTAATCAGAATCAACTTTTTCATTAAGGGATGGTTTTTCGCCAGTAATGGTTCCCACCAATCCCTCTCGGCCTGCGTTATTACCATGTATTGTATCTTTAATGTTGCTTGCTATGGATCGCAATTGTTCGAACTGAATGAATTTGCAAAGTTGAGAAATAAATAAATAAAGGAAAATAAGTTGCTCGCTTACCTTTTGCCATGCTTCCCATGGTGCCTGACATAGTGGCAGTCAAGCAACAAACGTATGGGCTTTTTTTAGCTCGATCTGTTCTCTTGAGGTCGCCGATTTTCGAAGCCCCTGGTTGATTCACTGATTTTATGCAAATGAAGCCAAGGGGACAGCCATTATTTGCTGTATTGGTAATGTTGCAACTCTGTGTTTGAAAGGTGCGGCCTCCGCTTGCCAAAGTTTGAAAGCTATCTGCCCCGAATGGGCACACTAAAAATTATTGATCACTATTACTGCCAATTTTTTCAAAACGTTCACTATTGGGTTAACTTTTACAATATTTATTAAACTGGGCATTATTTTTTCGTATAAAGTAAAATTTCGGCAACAAAATCGTATTATAGCACCAAATTCGATCATTTTTGCGCGTAATTTGAATTGTACTTTAAGTATAATTATGATCGAATTTTCAATATTTCAATACAATATAATATGCAAGTCAATATAATTCTCAACTATCAATAAGGAAATCGATCCGAGTCCTGGTTACGCATGAAATTCTAGTCGCAAAAGCTTACTCGGCTTCTCCCAACCGTTGGTGGAGGCGGCGGTTAACCCTGCAGCCAACCATACGTCATGGCAGCATCGAAAGGAAAAGGTGCGCAGGCTGAACATGCAAGTCGGGTTCGGTCCTCCTTTGCACGTATTTGAAGATGTGCACGGAGTACCATCGCCGGTTGTCCAGTAATCCCCATTGTCGTTTGGAGTCATCCACGGTTGGACGCAGGCTAAAAGAAAGAAACCATCTCATCTCTCTTGAACAAAGTGGATTGAATTTATGGCTTTGTTCCGACTCAGATTCAAAAACTTTTATACGTCAGAAAATGAAAAATCATGAAAAATACCATAACCAGGCGTTATAGCTTTCTAACCACGTAAATCCAATTACGTGCCAGTATACTTATCGTTGGGAGGGGGATAGGCGAGCGGGGTCGGTGATCTTATTGAAAAATTGGCCGAAAGAGGCGTAAAGATTCTGAAAAATATCTTAACTGGCGCTATTTAATACCTAAATTAAAAATTTCGCAAACGAACTGATGAGCCCTCTATATTTCCCTCTATAACTATAGCTGTTCGTTTCCATTTTTCACAATAATGGATGAACCGAATTGTGTGAATCTGAATCGTCACTTTGTTCTTTTGTTCGGTGGTTTTATTGGTGAAAAATGAGCCAAATTTTGACAGTTTCAAAGATTTTTCATCATGCTTGCAAAATGAGCAGGTGTAACCAGTCGCAAAGAATTTTCAAAAAAGAATTAGGGTACACTGAAGTAGCTATGAATCAAATTTTGCATAATTTCGTCCATCCATTTTGAGAAATAGGGGAAAGAAAAAGGTATCATTTTTTGAAACACCCTCTAGTAGACTAAATGACAGCTTTACAGAGACGGACCCACCCGGAAAGAGCCTCTACCCCCGAAAGAACAAAAGTTTGTACGATGTTGTTGAGCGGCCAGCCGATCGATCACCATGACGATATTGAAAAGCTGAACCAAGATATGTGACATTTCTCTTCTTTCGCAGACGCTTCACTGAAGGAACAGCTGTGAATTGCAAATGATGACCAACCTCCGGCTTCTCATATTTATGGCTTCTTCGTTCATTTTTTCCGCGACGTTCGTTGCTTCGCTGGTTTCAGTGTCTGTTTACACAAACCTCTGCATTTATCTTGTTTGGTTGAATTCAATATGAATATATTTGTTACTTGACAATGTTCAGTGCATTTCACTGAATATTTGCCAATGAACAATGAATATGTCAGTGAATGTTTTTCTGTTGTCTGTTCATTCAGGCTCATCGAGCGCAAACCTGTAAATGGCAGCGACATCATTCGTAACATTTATCCACCAACGTATCCTTCTTGCATGTGTGGTAGCAGGCGCGGCGCTAGGGGGGACGAGGGGGAATCCCGCGTCTTTCGGATTTTCCCCCCTCCCAACAATTGTGAAAATTTTGAATTGTGAAGAAAATTTTGCATTTTCCCCCATCTTTTGAATTTCCCCCTCCCGTCTTTTGGATTTCCACCCCCAAACTTCGGTTTGTGGCGTCGCGCCTGTGCGGTAGAATTGTGTTTATACTGATAGCAGTAGATTTTATTCCATTTTTTGTTTGCTATCGATAATAACTTGTATTATTAAATTTTTAACTGGTTTCTTATGGGACGAACTGCCTTTCATATCCCTAATTATACGGTCTCTTTATAGCAATCACATTAACGCGCAAATAACGCTGCAATTTGCGATGCTATCTTACGCGAATATGTTTGCAATGACACGACTACTAGGCAAAATGGTCAGTGCCCGAGCAGCCTATGAAGAGAATTACTTTCAATGTGAAAGCGAGAAATTTTTTTTTCGATTTCTCTAAGCTTCAAATGTCCTGACTACAAAGAAGCCGGCTAAAAATTGCACGCCGCACTGCAGCATTTAATTTTTAAGCAGCGAAGTTCCTAGCGCTAGCGCGCCGCGAGACTTACGTATTTTACGTAGGGCCCAGTGCAATAAACAATATCAAATATTTGTATTTTACATATTTCATACACAATGTCAAATAGTCAGATATTTTATAATATCAAGGACAAATGAACGAAAAAGTGACGCTTTTGCCATGAAAAATTTATCTTCCTCCATTATACCAACCATAATTTCCATAATACCATCCATAATATCCGTAAGGATAACAACTGAAACCGCCATTCCAGCCATTATATCCGTAATTCGTTGTCCCGCTTGGCAAATCCGTGATGGGTAGTATCCGCGGACTGTAGACGTCATTGACGTGGTTGCTGTGACCTCCGCCACCTCGTCCGTAAATGGTTTTGGGTAGCGATGTAAATATGAAGAATGAAAGAAAAATTGCGACGCTTTTCTTCATTCATCACAGTCGAGAATTTGTGTATAATTCGACCGCCAATGAAAAGAACCGACCTTTCTCTTTGTTTTGCATGAAACGGTGAGCAAATTGGAGACCAGTCTGGAGGGATGGAAGGAGAAACTTGATGTTCAATTGCATGAAACTGTTTTGGCATCGCATATCGATTGATCTTGGTACTGACGTAATTTTCATCATGTGATTCAAAGAATTGCAATGTTTGATTGGTCTCACTTTTTTCATGAAGTTATCAAGGGTCTATCACAGCTTAGGGAGCGGGAGGTCAAAATAATAAGGGGATGAATGATTTTCTCGAAACTGGGGGAGAAGACGGCGGACGTAAAAGAGGATGCTCCCTTCTCAACCTAATTCTTGACCTTTTCGTAAACTACAATGTACGATTATCACAGATGAGAAATCAAACATTTAAATCACGTTCATTAGTATTACACAGCGATTTCGGAGTCCTAGGGCGCTGGCCGTAAATGAATGATGCAAAGTGAAGTCTACACACTAATTGTAAAACGTTACCAGTACATCATCTTCCCCGATGATGTCTTGCTAGTTTACACTGTAATGCAGCAATGCGCGTTCCTCGTACAGTCGCTCAATCGTTGTCGAATGTGTTCATCATCGGAGCAGCCAATGGAAACGCAGGTTGTCAACTCGGCTGCGAGCATGCCGCTCGAGTAATACGCGATTCGGCCATCCTAAAGGCAAGTCTAACAGTCCAAAATTCTGAAGCAGTGTCCCTAGCCAGCCCAAACCACTCGCTTAATGTTTGCCATTTCCCAGTACATTTTTATACGAAAAACCCGTTCGGTGCGCAATTTTTCCCATACCCCAACTTTATCTGGGGCCTGTTCACAAATGGGCAGCGGTTTGCGGACTGCAAACTTAGCCTAAAAAAATGTTCACGCTGAATCTGACGAGTTAGAATATAAACCATCACATTTTAAAATAGCTAAAATAGGGAATACAAACATTTTCAATTCAAATTTGAAAATTTGAAAGTTTTCACTCGCTAACTGTTCAGTTGTTATGATTGGTGTTGAAACTCGTGAAAATCGTCCAGAAAATCTTTTCAAAATTTGATGTGCCTCGCTAATCTGTAAAATCAAAGCTGCCTGAAGTACGCGATCAACGTCAACTTCAAGGCAGGGCAATGAAACGTACCTTGCAGGCTTCCAAAATTGCAATCGAATGGGGTCATATGATCGAGCCGCATCCGACCGGCTGCAGTCTGGCCGCTCTGCCTGGCGTCATCGAATTCAGTCGGCGCCTCGCAACGGCCACCGCTGATGCAATTCGTCACAATCGTCGACTGCTTGTTATTGGAGGCGATCACAGGTAGTCAGTGAGGTGTCCCCCCGCGTTCACGTCATGTTTGTGGAATGCAATTCCCTTCTGGCTAAACCCGAGTACGTCTGTGTGATCTGGGGCACACCAGCCACGGGGGTATGAGATAATATTACCCCAAGCATCCAAATTAGTTTCACTGAAAAAGTCTGGGATGATTTTAATGGATTTTGGCAACCTTTTATAGTGAACTCTGACTTTTCACGGTGGCTTGCTGCCACATTTGTATGAGACGAGAACAAAGTTCAATTTCCTTACTAGCTGCGCGATTGGTACGTGGAGCGGAGTGGCGAGCGCAAAGCGAGAAGAGGGTCCAATGGGACTTGTTTGGATCGACGCCCATCTGGATTCGCACACCCCCGGACACCAGCATCTCTGGCAACATTCATGGAATGTCCGTCGCACACCTGCTAGGTAAACCTATTAGACATTTTTTGCTTCTTTTAGAGTGCTTTACTGAAAGACGTCAAAAGAGTTTAGAACCAATCGCGGACGAAAATTGTGTCAGGGATGGAAAAATGGACTATTTCAGTGTTACATACCACTATTAGAATACAATAGCTGAGTCTATGTCTTCTGAGTCTAGTCTAATGCACTTCAAAATTCACTTTACACATCTGTACTGTATTACTTCGTGCTATTTACCAGCCTTAGTAAAGTGTCCCCCTCTGCTTCTGCGTGTGCCATTATTGTTCCAAATGCGGTCTCGCTGATAATTTTAATATCGACTTTGGCAGGTTATGGTGATACGCAGCTCCGTCAAATAGCTGATCGGCATGCAAAAATTCTTCCGCATCACTTAGCGCTCGTCGGAATTCGCAGCTATGAGACGGCTGAAGAGCGACTGTTGCAGGCAAACGGCGTTCGCGTCTTCCATATGGATGAGGTCCGTGCGCGCGGCATCAAGAACGTCATGCAAGTATGGCAATTTACATTTATTGGAATGGATTGGAATTCCGAAGGGTTTGAAAAGGTGGCGTCCCTAGACCCCCGTTGACGTTGTCACTAGAAATAGTGGTGCAGGGGGTGTTGGACGCTTTGCCAAGAGAGTGTAAATTTGTCGTATGGAACGATTTACTGTGCCATAATCATGTTGGGTATACCGTATTTTAAGAAATAGTGGCATAGGGGTGAGGCCAGAAACACCGTGGTCTCCCTTATGTTTTTTAGTTTTTGATAAATTGCAAGGCACCCTGGACCAAGGTTGAAATAATAGTGGCACAGTGTCACTACTAGTGTTTCATAAAATACGGTATGTTAACGTCTAAACATGCGTAAACGGTTACAGTAGAGTATCGACCTCCAACGGACTCATTTTACAGATACATTTTGGTAAAGTGCCTTGTACAGCATAGTATTTCGCCAGCTTTACAACTTTTTGTGAGAACACGTATCTGAAACAAACTGACTCTTCTCATAATGCAGGAAGCAATCAATATCGCGGCTTCGGGCACCATCGGTTTTGGCATGAGCATCGACATCGACGGCTTTCGCGTCGAGGATTCGCCTGCGGTCGGCTCGCCGGTGGAAGGAGGAATCGACGCTCGTCAGTTCCTCGACGTCGTCAACAAGCTTGACTTGGGCAAGCTAATCGTCACGGAGATAGTCGAGTTTCTGCCGCGCTTGGACGTCGATTTCAAATCGGAATGTCTTATCGTTGACTTAATCGAAGCCATTTATGCAAGATACGTGAACAAAATTAATATTAATTGACAAGAAAACTAATGGCATATAGAAACGATATATTTAAATGACCTTTATCGAATGCAAAAAGTTCTGTCGAATATATTTTTATTTTTCATATTTTATCACTCTCAGGGAAAAATCGAAATTTACACTAAATAGAATAAAAATTTTGAAAAAGTGATTCACTCTTGTTCCAAAACACTTTGCACGCACAGTAGGACATAAAACATGATTGCAAGTTCTTTCATAGCGCGCAAAATACAAGGTGCAGCAGAAACGGCGGGCGGGCAAACAAACTTAATGCATAAAGTAGTCGTAATCGCAAGATGACAGCTGACGAATACAGTTAATGCCTCCCACATACGATGACAGAATTCTATGCAGTATGACTTGAGATCGGTCACGTCATCTAGAGATA
The DNA here is from genome assembly GCA_034698105.1 of Plectus exinocaudatus. Classification (NCBI taxonomy): domain Eukaryota; kingdom Metazoa; phylum Nematoda; class Chromadorea; order Plectida; family Plectidae; genus Plectus; species Plectus exinocaudatus. The sequence continues at coordinate 483 of JAQGAX010001451.1, read as the reverse complement.
GCTGACGTTGCATGCTCTATGATGGACTCATAAAACTGTCCAAGCTTCATAGCCTAGACGTCGTCCTGCACTCATACTTGTAACCGCACGGTCTAGGCGGTCGGACGCCCCTTGACCTACCCACGGGGGAGGGGGTAGGCCAGGGAACCCCCTGGTTACACCAATGATTGTACTGTAGTCATTTCGTAAGCCTTCAGCTTGCCGATATCTGCTATTTCCCGACACACTACATAATCACTGCTCCTATTGCCCTGAATATCACATTCATTTTCGCAGATTGCCTGTTGTTTGTAATAATAAACCTATACCTACAACTGCAGAATGAATGACTTCCTTGCTTTCACACTGAATATATTGAAGTTTCGGTGGGCTGAAGACACAAATTCGCCATCCCTTTAAAGAAATGTAACTGTACTGCTACAGACTTGGATGAATGAAAGACACGAGCTGAGTTGGATTTTATGAGCATAAATTTTATTGGTT
>JAQGAX010001450.1:0-11126 GCA_034698105.1 Plectus exinocaudatus | reverse complement strand
CACGTGTTCGCTGGAGATAGCCATCTGGCTTTTACGGTTGATGGCGTAAGAATGGAAGTGCCCTATTCCTACCAGCATCCTAATCAAACTAGCTGGTCGTTGGCGGCGTATATCGCATCCGGTCAGATGTTCATCGCAACGTCGAATTACTTGCAAATCATTTTTAATCCTTTGCTTCCAATTGGACTTTGTGTTACCGTGCCGGAAGAAATGTTCGGAACAGGACGTCTTTGCGGATTGTTCGGAGATGTGGACGACAATTGCCATAACGATCTACGCGGAGTGTAAGTAAATTACTTCTTGGATGAAGCCAAATCTATACATTTCTCACGTTCCCGGTATGTAATTAACCATATATGGATGGTGGGGGCAGTATTCTCATGATTACCGATATTGACATTATTTATTATTATTATTATTTTATTATTATTTTTATTATTTTTTTTGCGTTATTATTATTATTATTTTATTTTATATTATTATTATTATTATTTTATTATTTATTATTTATATTATATATTATTTATATTATATATATTATTTTATTATTATTATTTAGTTATTATTTTTGCGTGAAATGTAACCGATATTTAACCATCGAAATTCAAACGATAGTAACCGATAACCGAACTGAATTAACCGAGCAGAAATTGTAACCTAAATCGAAATAAATTTAGGTAAACATTGAGAATACTTAGCGAATATGAGGCAAGACGGAGTAAACTCCATTCAAATAAGATTAATTGAAGGTGTCGCTAGTAAAAAGAGATCAAACATAAAGGAAATTAAATTTTTGTTAAAATATCAAAACTTTTCATTAGTGTATTTAATGACCATGAAGATGTTTTATTTTGCTTCCAAGGCTCCCTGTAGATGCCAATTTTTTTTAAGTGCTTGCCATGCCTTATTTTTTGCGACTAGATGAACGCGCATTTTCAGAAACAAATCTGTGATTGGACTTCCACCAAATAATTGTTCCATGTATTACCCGGCTGATCAGTCGAATGGACAAATGGGGGAACAATTTGGTGATAACTGGATTTATGATCTTCAAAACGGCGCATGTATACCAGGTGAAAATTTTATGTTTCTTTATCAAGAGGTTAATCAGTGGTATGAGATCATTTTCGCATAAATTAAAAAATTTGAAGAAATTGGATAAGAAAACGGCAGACATGATTAATCATTTGATATCCCCAGTTGGTGAGAATTCACCACCGCAGTAGATTGCATATGTCTCCTTGTCCTTCAAGTTTTAACGAATAACAAATAATTGCAGGCACTAAAATGACCAACGCTTCACTGCCGTGCAGTCTGAGCGATTATGTGAAAGCTGAAAACGCCTGTCAGGCAATAATTCAGGCAAAAAATGGAGTAGGAGTATTTGCCAAGTGCGCAGGACTGGGAGCAGCATTCGACGCACTATTCTTCGGCTGTGTCTACGACACATGCGCGGACAATCGTTTACTATGCAACGCCTTGACGCAATTAGTCCACTCATGTCAGGTTTGTTAACAAAAATTTATTTAAATCAAAAATTTGTAAATCCGCGCCAAATTTTTTTTCCGCCTTGGATCAGACCGCTTGCGGGGTGTACATCCGTATCCATCTCTGATCGTACCTCTAAAAACAGTACTAATCCGACTCATCTTCAGCAAGCATTTCCTGGCACAACAATTATTGGCTGGCGCAACAACGTCTGCTGTCCTCTAACTTGCCCAACAAACCAGTACTACGGCGAATGTGTTAGCGGATGCCAGCCGTCCTGCGCCAACACAACGACGTCATTGGTGTGCAATAAACCCTGTCTCGATGGATGCACTTGCGTGGATGGTACAGTGTTGGACGGTACAGGACTGAACTGTATCCCGCAAGATAACTGCCATCATACAAATATCAATGGCACGTGTAATTTATGCACTATTCTTCAACCGTGCGGAAACGGTATGAATTGCGCTGCTGCTTCAGGGAACTGCGCAAACAATACTTACAGGTAACGTACCCTTCTTCATTGAAGACTTTTAGAGAATTTCGAACTTGAATCCAACTTTGCGACCAAGCTGAGCACGCGATCTTTGGCTCTTATTGCAGGCTGACGAAGCTGCCGGACGATAACGGAGAGAAAGAGGTTCTGGCGGCTCTTCTGGATTGCTCGCAGGAATCCGTCAATGACGCGTGCCGCCGGATTGTCAAGGCGAATAGCTCAATTCCAATCCCGATTTGGGCACTGATCCTTATCGGGATCCTGATCGTGGTTGTCGCCGTCGTCTCCTTCATCATCGGCTACTGCTGCCACTCCTGCATGGCCCACAAATAAACGAATTCATTCAGGTTGTGTGAGTTGCTGCTTATTCTGTGCTGTCTTTCCTGCACTGTATTCAGCACAGTAAATGTTTTGTCATTTAATACAGTAATATCTGCAGTTTTTTAAATCTATTATAGTTTTTAATTATGTACTGTATGTGCACAGCAGCCAAAAGTACCAGAAAAACTCGATATACAGTCGAACCCGGATGTAAGAGCAGGGTCGGGAAATCGAAAAATAGCTCTTATATCCGGGTTGCTCTTATATGCGGGGTCTATGTTTTGTGTGTAACCAATCACTGAATCTACGACCAATGGACATCAAAATGTTGTTATCTTAATTTTAAACGAAGAGTCACCGTTTAAGCTTTCAAAAACACACTCAAAAGCAATAAAATGATAAATAAACGTTGAATTTAATAAATTTTGAGCTTTTACAGATGGAAAAAGTTAAAAAATTCGACGAAAAGTATGTTTTCGGCATGAAAATTGCTCTTATATCCGGGTTGCTCTTATATCCGGGTCGCTTATATCCGGGTTCGACTGTAGATATACTGATACTAAGCATTTGGTCATTTTATACAGCATGATACGGTCTTATTGCCAGCGTTTTGAACAAGTTTTGCAGTTTTCCATGGCACCTTCCTGTTTCCTTTTCATCAATCAAAGTGCGGACAGCAAGACGCATTATCAATCAGCAGAAAACCTACGCGGCGTCTGTCATCGAATAAAGCGGAAATAAATGACGACACAAACCAAGATCACGATCACAGTGCCAACAATGACTTTCATCAAGTACTTATTGGCGAAATACCTCGTAACTCTCTTCGTCAAATATCCTGCGATTTCGCGTCTGCTTTTACCGTGCCAGTACATGGTGATCGCAACCGCTAGGGTGTCGTACACGTATTTGGCCGTGTTGAACATATCTCCGAGCCATGTTGTAATGGCCCAGATTACCAAATTGAAGCCGTAACTAACGATGGAGCTGCTCACGCTTTTTCTGTTTGCCTCTTTGACGTTTCTTCCAGCTGGGTCAACGCGTTCTTGTTTTCTGTACTTCTTATCCATTATAGATCGTCTGAAATAGGTATAAATATAGCAATTAATGACTTGATAAAGTCATAAAATATCTATCTCTTTGACTTATATAGCAAATCTAAAAAGTTTACCAAAGAAAAATGATCTTGAAAATGATGTATTTAAAACAAAGCCCTAAAATCAGGGATAATAAAACAGTGGCTCAATGGCTATTCGCCAATTCGACGCAAATAATCTCAAAAACTCTTGTTTATAAATATTCGATCATAATTCCACTTACTAATACGCTTTCGGTTCGTAAGAAACTTCGACGACAGAGGAAAAGTAAACAATCGCGAATTCGGTCGAGATGCAGGAGCAACGCTGGGGTTTATATAGCAGGTGGCATTGCGCGCTGAACATGACGTCATAGTATTGATTGGTAGGAGGCAGAGCGCGTTTACAACAATGACGTGCCGGTGCGGTGAAGGCATCACAAATACCATGCAGGTAAGTTGCCGTGCATAACAACAACAGCATGAGCCAGAATGTGTAATGAGGCATGCAGATATTACGGAACACAAATTACATAAGATTCAGCAATAAAATGCATAGAGTATGTATGATGAGTGACTATTTTACTGAAATTAGCATTTACGTTGTTCAGCGATGTGCAGCAAACTTTTTTGTCAGGTGTATTTTTTTGTAACCAGTTTGCACCAAATCTAAATCGCAAGAAGAAGTAAAGTGATCTGCCTCGAAAGTGATCAGCCTATCCATCAAACTTGTGCAATGAACCGGTATTTGATCATGCTGATTATTGCAAATCAGGTTTTCAGACTCAAGGTTACTCCAATATTTATCAGTTACCAAGGCATTTTCGAACGTAACAACTCAAGCGGCACATTACTGTCTGATCTGAGCAAGAACATTTCATTCAGTCAGACCATAAACGAGACGGAGACTGGTCTCGTCAGTCCAGGGAGTCTCTTTTGAGACTGAGACCAAGATCAGTCGCGGACCTCCAGCTTTGGTCTTGTTCTCAAATGTCTTGATAATGTCTCTCCAGACGCGAGCACCACATCAGGCGGATGGACGGTTGCTATATAAGGGAGGGTCACGGAAGCCGGACTTTTTGTGTTGGGTTACGTGCAAACTTGGAGTTGCATAGTCCCCCCGACAGCCAGCCCCACCGCCCACCACTGACGATCTTGTCACTATCAGCGAAGCCACCTATCTACCGCTGACCGTCATCTCCGAAAGCAGCAGTACTAGTTCGGTTTTGTATCACTGAACTTAGTCCCAGACGTCTGAGAAGTCTCGTTATTTACAGTGTCTCGCTTCTTTAGGCTCGCCTTGGACTTTTAGTCTTTCAGCTACTTTTAGTCTCGTTACAGATATAGATTCATTACGTATGAAGATGGCTGTTTCGGTTGCTGCATACTCCAGTAGTTGTTTCTTCGTCGTCCTAGTGGTCACAGCGATTGCGAAAGGTACCGGTAAACGGTCAAATATTTTAGAAAATAAACTATAGTCGCAAAAAATATTAATCACCCAGAAAATATCATTTAAACAACTATGCAAAGAAAATTAGCATGCTGTAATTTAGTTTTTGAGATTCAAAACTCAAATTCGAGCATTGAGCAATTTATTCTATTAATAACAATTTCGCAGCGTTGCTGAATATGCGTTTTTGACAAAATATTTTCGTCTGCAGAGTGTCCAGTAAGCATGAAGCCCCTCACAACGGCCGAGCTGCACTCTTACATCGGCAAGTTCGACGGCACACAATTCGCCGGCACGCTCAAAAACGTCGGCATCGCAAAGGTCGATCACACCAGCGGCGGATTAAAAGTGACCTGCCAGTGTGCAGGTAGAAGTTGAATAATATCTAATACCGTATTTATTCTACTGGTATAGTATAGTATGACCGGTGACGGCGCTGTGGCCGAGTGGTCTAAGAGGCTCGGCTCTCAGCCGCAAGGTCGGGGGTTCGAACCCCAGTAGCGTCAGCTCCCGTGTCAGGCCTGCGACAGCCGACCAACGAGCATGTGTCGTATTATGAGGATCGGAAAACCCGAAAAAGTTGACCCCATGACATAATGGGAATAAACAGCTCAAGAAATTATAGTATGACCGGTAGCATTGTTTTCCATTCAACGGCTAGAGTAGCACTGTTAGAGATTAATATTATAGTACGATTATAAGTAGTATAATAAGCAGCTATTGTTTTTTTGTGATCTGGATTGAGTATTTTTAATGCTACGAGTCTATCACAGGCGACGGCGACACGTGTTATCTCGAGTTTGGACAAGACGTCTCTCACTTCTTGAACAAGGACTCGCTATCGACTCGTCCTCTGTTCCAATCTGCAAGCAAAGGTGGAAAGTATGATTTGCTCACATCTCCAGTGATTGAATGCGACGAAAAAGGAAATAACCTTCTGAATAAAGAAAACATGAAGAGCTATGGCTGCTACTCTTATCAGCATTCAAGTAAGCACTATTTTAACCGCGCATTCATCAAATTTTGCCTGCAGCCTAAGGTTCACAAATATTTCGCCTGCGATAGTTGCAGACCTGTAACAGGTGATCGAGGCCAGGGTGATCTGAATCTGTCGACGGGAAGGAGGTCGCCGGTACGGTACCTTCGTGTCAGGATTTCGGAGAGCAATATTTAAAAAAGGTTGAAACATTTTTTTAGGTCCGAGGCATACCTGTAACCGGGGGTTCCAGGGGGGCCCCCAGCCAGGGGTCAAACCCCCCCCCCCAGCCTCGGACCTCCGTTACAGGTATGGCCCGAGGGGGTAAAATTCCTTAGGGTGACAGGGAAACCAAGCTTCCCCACTCCTCAGACCCTGGTTACAGGTATGGTTAAGGTCCCACCAGGAATTTCAGGTCGCAGTGCTCAAGGCACCCGCAGCCACGATATGACCCATTGCATTGCAAGAACTTTTGTTGTGTGTTGACTACACGCGTTTATTTAGATAGCTGCGATCAGACGAAGTGCAATCAGGATTGCAAAAACCTGAAGTCCACGAGCGGCGCTTGTGATAAAAAAGATAACAGATGCAAATGCAGTCAGTGAGGTCAATCGTCGCTGTCGACGAGTAATGATTAGATCAATTAGGCCGTCGCTTTTGGTATTTTGAAGTGGAACTAAAATTATCTGACCACATGCGATTGATTTCTTTTTTTGCCGAGCTGCAGTATGCTCTGGGGTAGTTTCTCTATGTGGCTGCGGTGTCGTAAATAGTCATTCTATGAATACGGTATATCTTCCCTTTCTTGCAAATGTTTACAGTTACTTGTTGCACAATAAATGACTTAGATATTAAGAAGCATGGATCAGTGCAATACATTACATTTGAGTACGCAACGCAGATTATATCTGCAAGAACGTTGGCAGTAAATTTTCAAGTTAGCGGCTGGTTGAACGCACGACGTCACTTGACTTACAATAGAACCTGGACAGCTGCCAATTGAAATTTTGAGAAGTACGGTGGAGCGTAAGTCTTCTCTGAATCATGAGAGAAGTATTGGGCACTGAGTATTTTCTTTCGACTGACGAACGGACAAACGAGCAAACGCTTCTGTGGCAATCTAAATATGCTTCGAGCGGAAAAATAAGAATTTTGTCCAATTTTTCATAGCTATTTTCGGTCAACTGTTTAGAGCGGCAAATAATCCCAAACGCCCTAACGCCAACTTCGTGACAGAGTGTACCGGTCTGAATGAACTCCGCGCTACCACGCAGACCCGCATGGTAGTGCTGAATCAATAGGCCGCTATCTATCACTACGACCACGAAGCACAACCTCTTTTCGATCGGATGAAGTTATCTCAGAACCGTTGTTCAGGTCCACCGAACTTTCTTTTTCATGCAGCATTGACATAAATTTTGAATTGTCTAGCTTAATAAATGAATAATAATGTGGAATCTCGGCACTAATTGTTGTTCTTATCATTGAAAGGTTGCAATACGAAAATTACTATATCGACTTTTCAACGTTCTGAAAACATGAAAATAGCTGCTACGCTGCTGTGTTGCTACGGTTTATCTTTCTCAGCAATCGTTTATTGTGGCGCCCCAGGTTACTTTATGGATTTTGCAGATTGTGGCGGTAAGCATCCATGCTCTAAATATTCTAAAAATTGCTTTTTATATTCTAGCGAGAGATGACTATCAGTGCTGCAATTTCAAAAAGTTATTAATTTTCAAGTCACCAAATTATTTTTTAGCTTTTATTAACAAAATCGCAAGCTTCAGCTATCTTTTCGTTGAAAATGTGTAGGATAGGATCATAAATAAGGGACCCTGAAATGTGAATAAAACATTGCGGCTATTTTCCAATTCGGGGGTGCAGATTCGGAAAACGACTTTATTTTCGTCAATTTGGCTTAGGTTTCCTTCAAATTGCACTATGGGTTTTCGGTTCGCTCGCGTCTGGCTTCTAGTGGAAAACATTGAGTTTACACAAGATAAAAGGGAGTTTACACAAGATAGATCTCCGACGGAAAATTTTTGAGCAGTATCATCAAACTCACTGCCCCAGTCGCCAAAGTTAATTGTCTCGATTGCAGATGAGAAAATGATGATCAAGTTTTCGGTGTCCGTCACGCCTTATCCAGCGCTATTTAAAGATAAGCAGCCGATCAACATGTGGCTTGGCGGAAGAATACTTATAACCGACGCTGCTAAGAAATTCGCACGAAATGTGTCATCCGACGAATTTATGAAAAACCTCCGAGTGAACATCTTTCTCGATCCACAAGGCGATTCGGCTTTCAAGTAAACAGCAAAACCATGTTTTTATTAAAGCTCGAGAGCCCATAAGGCGATTTATGACTCGCTTTTCTAAGCAGTTTTATCGATGAATATTTTCCGCTCCCCAATATGATAACCTAACCGAACTGAAATTAGCGCTGCATTTGTCTTTGCTTATAATTGATGAAAAGAGATTGAGGCTGGATATTGTCTTGTTAAAACATTCAAAACAAAATTCTGCATTCTGCAATTCTGCAATTCTGCAATTCTGCAAAACTTAAATTCTGCAGATTTATTTTTATAATCATTTGCAGCCTCTTACAAGTGCTGAACAACACCAATTTATGTATTGCAAAAGCTGAAAAACAGGCGCTGGTGGCACCTGAGTTTTGCCAAGCGTTACATAATGCAATGCTGGCACAATTGGACAGTTCGATCATACTTGTTCCTCTCGACTTCCATTTTTTCTGGTATGAAAAAAAAGATCTTCTTTACTGGATGTGGGAACTGATGGGCCTTGATGTAAGTTTCAGTTTGTGCAATCTTTTCCACAGGAATCAATTCACAATCAGCAGCCATTGCCGATACCCCTTCCCGCAAGATGACTCATACCGCTCGGGGTATAAAACATTTAGGCTACTTTAGTTTATTTGGGGTTTTTTTTTAAAAAAGATCATCAACTACTTGTCGAACTTTTTTGAACGGAAGCACCTTCAACCGATCAGCCATACCCCTAAGTCCAAAGCTGGTACCCCATCGCATTGTAAGCCAATGTTGTTGCACTGGTAGTTTTAGGCGGGCCTTGTATGCTATCTAGCCGTAAACACAGGATAGCATTAGTAAGAGCCTTTTATTCAAGTACCAACATATAGCAGCTCAACAAAACAATAGAATGGTTTTATAGGCTCAACGAGAATCATGAGAGGTGAGAGTGCACAGACACGGACAAGGACGGGACGGTGCACAACATATAAGATCAATGCACAGGTTACTGTAGAATCAGGGAAGCCGCTGATAATGAATAGTCATTAATTTGCATCCTTACAGCATTCCTATTCCTTAGGTACAATACAATCTAATTTATATTCAACATTTTTTAGCAAACCGGTAACGTCCGTGTGAACATTAAACATTTTGACACGACTTTAGCCTGTGTACAATGGCAGCTGAGAACTGAAATGGTTAGAAATGCCAGTTCTTCATGCATACGAAGAACAAACTTCGAATCTGCGTTCTTAACGCAAAAAGTTTCGGATATGAAAAACAGAGAGGAGCTGACATGTCCATTGAATTCTATTGCTCTAAGTACTGTTGTCAAATCTAAATAACCCGGCTTGTGTAAATTCCTTCTAAATAGAGCAAACCTAGTCGTGGGGTATAGGACTAACTACTCATAGTCATGGTTATACTCCAAATTCTCCATTACTGGTAGTATAAAGCAAAGCATAACTGCCAAGTAGTAGAAGAAAAAAGTTATCGGTCTAAACTTGATAGAAGGATAATATGGAGTCTGATCAGTCTAAGGGTACAAAGTTCCAGATTTTTTGTTTTTTCTTCAAGGCGGGACTTGTCTTATGTGTGCTTGTGTAATGCCACATATTCGAAATTTCATAGCATTGCGCACTGAGGCAGTTAATGTTGCTCAATGACTATTGCTATTGCTGTTGCTCAATGAATGTGTCATCGCTGCGAGACCAATCTACCATATGCCACAAGTCATACTGTAGTTTACACAAGCTGGGTTTCAAGACGATAGTAACGATTTCGGATGTCAATGTAATGAAACTTATTCGGGTCCACACTGCATGTTTTCATGCAGCTTTAATCAAGTTTACTACCCTGACTGCGCACGGTTTGCTGCCGACAAATGCCAAGATAATATCGACTTATCAGTTTGCCACTTTAATTCGCTCGATTATGCGAAAATGTGTCTTTATGACAACAACGTGCCACTGTTAAATGGCAACATAGAGGCGCATGCTGTTAACTTTTTTTCAATTAATATTATATGGCGATTGAGGAATTATTTCGCAATGGGCCCTTACATCGCCAAACTTACGCTTCGAAAAGCTGATTTGGAACAAAATTTGGGAGTTTTTACAACAAGACTGTCTTACGTAGAAGGCTTGGAAAATAAACTGAGTCTAACTAATCTTAGCAAGAAAGAAGAAGGAGATTCATTTGGCCTGGAATTGGAATCTTTCACAAATTATTCTCTTACGCTGAGTCTGCGGCTTACAGCGGCAAAAGGAAAAGATATATTTTATGTCGACGCAGGAACAGCAGTATTTTTATCACCCGAGGAAGTCGCTCACAACCCACAGTTAATTAAAGCAAAATATACCAATGAATCGCATGTATACATAGAATGGTTTCTTGTTGGACACTGCCCTGGAATTGTTAGACATTTTGACGCAGAAGTTTGGTGCTCAGATGCAGCCCATAATTCGATCAGAAATGAGACCTTACCGTCACCATTTAACTGCAAAGGAAATCACACATTTTCTCATCTATATGTACCGAAGCTGAAAAACTGTCCTGATAATACGTTAAATGTGCAGGTAATAATTTCAGCCGATTGCTTCTCATAAGTGGAAAGCATTTAGAAAATTAAAAGGTGACCCAAAAAGGTGACCCATAAGTGGAAAGCATTTAGAAAATTAAAAGGTGACCCAAAATTTTAACAGTAGTTCGCCTCGACATGTTTTGCTACCACATCTCGCTAAGAATAAGTCAACTCGCTCTTATAACGAACCCCTTCTATTATTTTTCTCAATTTTCTTAGATTTCAGAGTATTCAATAAAGATTGCCTGCATTTTCCGTTCTAGCTTCGAGTCGCAACACACATTGGTTTTGGAAACTGGAGCGAAAGGCGCACGCTGATGATTGAAGGGGAAGAAGGGGGAAGTCAAAATAAAGACTTTCCAAGCTGGTTGACTATCATTATTTCTCTGTGTGGAATTGCATTGACTGCATCGATTTTATCAGGCGTATTCATCTTCTACTACAGGACACGTGTTAAAGTGAGTTGCAG
>JAQGAX010001449.1:0-11127 GCA_034698105.1 Plectus exinocaudatus | reverse complement strand
ATGCCAATTATCAGCCTTTCGCTTTGTGAAGAGAGTTGAATGTTCTCGTTCAGCATTCTCGTTCTGGACGAAATGGATCAGCTAGCAACACGCAATCAGCAAGTTCTTTACGTGGCGTTCGGTTGGGCAGCGCTCAAGTCCAGTCGTCTTGTACTTATTGGTGCGTCGTCATTCTTTGAATTGTCGCAGAGTTCAGTCAATTCCGCGATTTAGGAATCGCTAACTCGCTCGATCTGACCGAAAGACTGCTACCGAAACTGAAGTTGGCAGCTCCACCGCGCCTGATTCAATTCCGACCGTACAGCAAGGACGACGTCATCGCTATCCTGCAGCATCGACTGTTGGAAGTAAACCTTCAGTGCAATTGATGTCAATCAAAGAACGATTGGTTTCAGGCGGACAATCTGCTCGACAATGCAGCCGTCGAATTGTGTGCGCGCAAAGTGTCGGCGCTAACGGGCGATATTCGAAAAGCGCTCGACATTTGCCAGATGGCCATCGACAAAATTCAGCGAAGGAAGGAAGCCCACGGCGGCGACGGCGCAGCAGTGGTCGGTTTCAGAGACGTGCTCGAGACGGTGAAGGACGTCTACGGCTCTGTCATGACAAGGGCGAGCGTCGCCTTGCCGCTGCAGCAAAAGCTCTTGCTCGCCAGCTGCTTAGCGCTTAATCGCATCGGCGTGAAATCACCATCGTTAGTGCAGGTACGTAAACTGAGACGCTCAATGAATGCAAAGTCGGCATCTTCAGCTGTATCGGGCATATAAGAAGGCGTGCGATGCGCAGCATGTGCCGCCCGTGCAGGATCACGAAGCCGCGTCAAACTGTCAGCTGCTCGAGGCCCACGGTCTGCTCACCGTCTGCAAGCCGTCGCGCAAATCTTCGACATCGCTTGCGACGGTTCGTCAAATGACAAATGAAATTCAGTTTGATCGTTTTTTCTATTTAAGGTGCAACTACTGGTGGATGAACAATCGGTTATGAACGCTCTAAACGATGATACTCTCTTTGCTTCCGTCTTAGCGACTGTTGGTTAACCAACTCAGGCTTTACTTGCTCACTTTGTATATATATCAACTTGTTACCCTGCTCTTGCAGTGGACCTCTGATTCTCAGCGCACGTTTCTCAATGTTGCACATGTTCAGTATCAATGCCCGATCGTTGTTTTATATTATTGTACAGGATCTCGCATCTTTTGTTCTCTTGCAACTGCAACTTGCAACTACTTGTTGTGTTAAACCTTCCGCAATTGCTGTGCTCAAGTAAACAATTCGAAGAATATCTTGCTCAAAATGCCGGAATTTACGTTGTCATATCAGTTCATTATCAGCTCTCACTGCTGAATATATAGCTCTCATTTGCCAATTTCTCGAAGTATAATTTAACGTGCTCTACAAGTAGATCGCAAAGCGTTCAGGATGAGACCCTTGACGGACGAAGAGACTGAAATGGTCTTCAAGAAACTCTCCAGCTAGTCAGTGTTTTCTTCCTGAACGATAGTCGAAAAATAATCGTTGATTGCAGCATCGGAGATAATGTGCGTTTGCTGATAGAACGCGACGATGGCACTTACTGCTTCCGATTACACAAAGATCGTGTTTATTACTGCAGGTTGGCGCTTTTTCTGCTCTACATAACTTAATCTTTAATAACGCACCGCATTTCAATGGAATTGCTGGGCCTCTGTTAAGTTTTCCGATTGAAGCAGTGATGTATGCAACAGCACTTGATCCTTACAATAAGATTTAAATAATTCCTCCCTTGTGTTTCTTACATATTATAGGCCGATTGGGAGGTGACAATTGAGCTGAGAATTTGGTCGTTACTGTCTTTCAACATAGATGTACCAGGTGGGTGATTGGGATTACCCCAAATAACTTGCGTTAAAAGGCGCAGAAATTGAACGTATTTTCACATAGAAATGCAACGACTTCCCTCGAAACTTTGGGCAAAATACTTTCAACCCGCTCCCCCCAACTTCTGACCTCTGGTTTACCAATGTCCCCCAATGTTTCTTTTTTTAGCGAACAACTGATGCGAAGGGCGGCTTGCATTGCTCGAGAGCCATTGCTCAGCTTTGGCACATGCCTGGGCAAGTTCACGAAGACCAAGAAGTTCTATTTGCACATCACAGCTCTGGACTACCTCGCTCCCTATGCTAAGGTACCATAATCAAATTGCTCGGGGAATTATAAAACTCCTATGATCGTCTCTTTTTGAGCTGTTCAAATGAAACAGCACGGGTAAGATTTTCCGACGGACGCGGGCGGCGGCCACGCAGTTTTTGATTGTTGACCTTCTTTCAACAAGTTTCAAAGGCTGTGAACGTCTTTTGAATTCAGCCGGTTTGCATCGTAAACGAATGTTATTCAAATTGAGGAGGGTAATCAGAGCGACAACGTTATGAATTTCCCATAAAATAATGAGTCGTATATTGCAATACACACCGTCTTCTTTAAATATCAGACAATTTCCGCCGAGGCAACATGCTCTTTTTTTCAGTTCAAGGTGTGGGTGAAGCCGAACGCAGAGCAGCAGTTCTTGTACGGCAACAATGTGCTGAAATCGGGCGTCGGTCGGATCACAGAAGGCGTTGCTGCCAAACAAGGCGTCGTCGTCTTCAGCATGAACGAAACTCCGCTGGTCAGTCGGTGTCTGTCTGTCTGTCGTTGGCATCGATCTCAATCAAATATGTTCCGTTTTTTTTCTGGGACGAGACTGGCCGACTGATCATATGATTGAGTTGATGGAGATTTCAGGGCTTCGGCGTTGCGTCCAAGTCGACGGCCGACTGTCGGCGAGCGGATCCGACGGCGATCGTCGTGCTTCACCAGGCCGACCTGGGCGAGTACCTTCGCAGCGAGGCGACGCTAACGTGATCATGACGATGACTGTGGTGTGATGATGTGTGATGGAGTAATAAATGAGACAGACGTCGTATGCGTGTGCACGTTGGCGTGGCGGAGTGGACCGGCGGTGCCAGCCGGCGCGACAGGGTGGGTCGGCTGGGGCAGACGGCGGTGGTGTCTGCGATTGCCGGTCCCGGTCCGCCTTTGTTGGTCAAGTATATGCGGCCAGGTGGAGGGTGGCGGCGCTTCCGTCGACCGCCGTCCCGCTACGCCCCACCGAATTTTCGCTCCAATTCGGCCAAGACCGATCTGGGCCGCCCATATATGCTGCTCCTGCGCCTCCTTGATCAGACGCCGCGTCAGTCGCCCGTCCGGTTGTCTGTGGCTGCTTTCCTGGCGCGCGGCAACGACGAGTCTTCCGTCCAATAAGCGTCGCCACTCACTTTACACCTGTGCGGCGGCGTGACGGTAGCCCGCGTAATCCCGCGCCAATCACCGTACAGGCGCGCAGTCAATCGGTCGCTCCCGTCATTTGCTCCGTCGCCGCTATGAACCTCGTGCGCCATTGTCTGCTCTCGCTGCTGCTCATCGTCGTAATTGCTCACGCCCGACCGCACAAACGCGCCGTTGACTACTTTGGTACGATTCTTTCATTGCCTTTATTTTGGATTGTAGACAATTCCTTCGTTTCAGACAATTCACCGTACTCGCAGGACGAAGGAATCGCCATCGATTTCGTAACAATTGCGCCGACGAGTGCGACCGCCGAGCCGAGGAACCCTGGCGGCGACGTGCGAACGAACCGCATCAACAACTTCATGTCGACGCTGTCTCAACTGAACGACTCGAGCGGCGTCGTTCAGTGGCTGAGGAGCGTGTGGTAGCTGCCAAACGGGCCTTGTTCGACGATTCGATTCTCCGGTTCCTGGTGCCGACAATGAATCTGTGCCTATTGTACAGCCGTTTGCCGACTAGCGCCGTTCGTAGCAACAGTCGAAGTTATACGGTCTCATAATGCCCGCCTGTTCAGTACATTGTCGCTGCGCGAAGCTTTAGTCTGCTCTCTTTGCTCGTCCTGGTATGTTCTCTGCGATGTGAAATAAACTGAGCTCTGAATTACGCCGACTGGCAGAACAAGGCACAAACAACGAGAATGCCACAAAGGGCGCAAAAGAAGGAAGAAGAAGAGCATGGCGCGTCACGGTGGCTGTCACTCTGTCATTTCTTTGACACAAGTCGGTGCCCATTCGCAAGTCGGTCGCCACGATGCAAGTACAAAAGTACGCAGTAACAAGTACATCGTTTCTCGATACTGGAGCAACTTGATCGTCATTTGACAGTGTCACGCGCAAAACAATGACAGACGGCAGCATGAGCGTCAGGATTTCCCAAGACGATCGTAGGGTTTCAACATCAACACAACATCTGGCCAATGTCCTTGACGGACCAGTTCCGACACTGCGCCAAAAATTCACGAGCAAGAAGAACTTCGAGCGTGACACGCCACCATCGGCCGAACAATTACAATAGCGGTGGTCATAGTCAACACGCGGCCGAGAAGAAGCGCGCCAGGTCGCGGCTCTGACTCCGCTCGACCTTCGGCTCGCACTGCAACTCGGCCAGCAGCGAGTCGCGCTCCTGCTCCGTCTCGCATCGGACGAACGCCGCCGTCAGCAGCGCGAAGGTGGGGAAGTGGCTGGCGATGGCCACTGCGCGGTCTGTGGTCACGCCCGGACAGACGGTCAGCTGGCGGACGAGCAAATCGCGCACCGTCAACGGCTTTGTTTTCTTGGACGCGAGTCTGAACTCGGCGAAGGTCAACAGGGGCACGCCGGACGCGGCCGTCTGGCGGTCCTGCAAGAAAAAGACAAAGAAACATGGCGATGACGTGGGTGCAGTCGAGTGGCCATCAAGCCCGGCACGGAGAGGAATGCCAAGGTCGGCTCGAGGACCGCCCCTTGCACGTGACTCACCTCACTAAACTGGCAGCGCGTGGAGGACAGCAGACGTCGGCCGGACACGCCCCGTTCAAGGCGCTCGGTCAGCTTGGCCAGATAGCGCGCAGACTCCTCCGCCCCCGATGTCACGTGCACCTCGAAGCCGTCTTGCACCTGAAAAAACATCCGATCCTCAGACGCTTCCGGCAGCACCGAAAAAGGTGCCCGTGCCAGTTACGGCCAGCACGGCCACCGTCACAACCGGTCGCGCACTAACACGAACACGGGGGGACGCACACCTGGGTGTTGGCCATTGCCTGATACAAAGTCTGATCGTTGATGCGCCCCTGCAATTGGCGCGTCGTCCGCTCCACCAGTAGAATGCGCTTGTCGACGCCGCAGTCGTTCAGACGCGCCTTCTGCTCGTGATACCTGCAGCGAGTATCGCTTTCATTCACAAACGGTTACGCACGAAGACGACGACCTGTTTTCTTTGATGCTATGCGCGAAGTCGTCCCAGCGCTTTCGTTCGACGATGCAATCGAGAAGCAGCTCCCGACCAGTCGTGCGACAGCGCGCCACCCACGCGTAGTCGCCGACGACCAATTGCCGCATTTCGTGCAGACACTGTAGCTTGGTCAGCCAGTCAGTAACAGACTTGCCAGCATGTTTTTCCTGGTTGTCCACAAGAAACACGACGTCGAAGTCAACGACTTCGAATGGAGTATAAGTCGATTCGAACGCCGATTCGCTGGACACAGAGGGTAAAGTCGGATTTGAGCGTACACGCGTCAGTGAGTTGGAAGAGGGCGCGCGTTGCATACTGGAAGATGTGGATGGTTGACTCGCGCTGGTAGACACCTGGGAATCAATCGACGATGAGGCCGAGGACGCTGTGGGTGATTTTCGTTGTTGTTTCGAGTGAGCATACTTTGTCTTGGAACTCGTGGCTGCGGCGGATGACGGCTGCTTGTTGCCTTTCTTCGCCGTTGAGTTGAAACGAATGGTGTCGCCCCGCTTCAAATTTTTCACTTCCGTGACATTCGGTTCATGACCCAAATCGTCAACAAACATCGTCCAAGCACTATCGAGACGGTCGGCGATCAACGGCCCTACTCCTAAAATTGAACAGATATTTGCAAGCAGTACATTTGGCAGTAGGTCAAAAAACCTTTGAGCAATTTCGCTTCCTCTCCGCTATTCAGTTCGAGCGGATATCGCTTCATACAGCTATAAGCCTTCCAGAGAACAGCGCCCAGGTTACGGTCATCGATCTCATTCTTCCAGTCGAAGAGAAACTTCTCGAAAAAGAGCTTCCGCTTGTGCGTCTTGCTGACCTTCACGCGTTTCTGATTAGGTTCGCCCATGTTCGTATTTGACCTTGACAGATGCGTACGGCGAGCGCTCGGATTCTGACGCACACATGACGTTTGCTGTGTACTCGCAATGACTACTACGAAAATAACCCTTCCTGGGATTGTCAACAATAACATCAAAACAGCTTCCGAGACCAAGGTCAAGCGATTTTTGACTTGCGAGCAAGTCATACGAGTAAAAATCGCAAGCAGACAAGTTTTATTGGGGTCAGCTTGTCGCACATTCAAAATACGTACGTCAGCACACGAACAATATATGACATCGCAATGTTGGCGTCCGCCAATCACCAATTTGGCAGGCAACTCGATCGTCGAAAACAGTGAATGCCACCGACTGCCAAACTCGTGGTAACAGCTCAACGCACACTAACAATAGAAAAATAAGTTTCTTTAAATTGAGAAAAAATGAAGCGGGTCAACTAGCGTCTCGTTGGGAGAGCAGAAGCAGAAGCAGAAGCAGCACGAGCAGTGCTGCTCCAGAAGAAAGCCATATTTTTCAACATTTACACTAACTATACTACGCCACTATGTACGCTATCACACCGACGATCAACCGTCAACAGAAACCGAAAACAAGAAGACCAAACATTAACTTTAACTTTACGTATGTGCAACGGTGCGTAAGTTTGCCAAATAGGGTGATAGAATGGGGACACAATAACGTCAACAGCAACAAAACAAAGTAAAACCTGAGAAGAGAGAGAAATATGAAGTCGGTCAACTGTCTTTGACGGCTGAGGACTTGGCCGGTCGTTTGAAGGGGCTTTTGCCCAGCTTCTTCATATGTTCCTTGATGTATTCTTTGGACTTTTTCTTGACGGAGTCGGTCACTTTCAATTCTTCCGATCGCACCCGCTTCACTTCTTTCTCGAGTATCGTGTGGGAGAGCTGCAAAAGAGCGCAATAAATCACGAACGATTACTTCGAGCAAACACCGACCTTTCTGACGACATATTTGAAGTCCTCGTTTGTGGCGAAACGATTGTCCTTACGGTAGGGATCAAGAACTTTGGCAACGTGCTTGGCTATTTCCGCCTTGAACTGGCTGCGCATCTTGCGCGGCACCTCGCTTGAGGTGTCAGCCGCCGCAGTTGTCGTCGGCTCCTCCAGCCATTCTTCTTCGCATTCGGGCGGATCCCACTGAGTCTCTCTGAAATAGAAACGACTTCATCGTGAACACAGTACTCTGCGAGCAGAAACGCTGACCGAGTCACAGTATTGTAGTAGTAGGTGTTGCCGTCGGCGTCGGTGGCCGTCGCCCAGTCGGCCGGCAACTTGACCACTGGCGGAGGCGGCGGTTCCGTAGCACTCGACGGCAGATCGGTCGCCGATGACGACGAGACATTACTGCTCGAAGAGGCGGCCTCATCTGCGCCGACACTGGCCACTCGTTTCAACAAGTCCAATTGCTACAATAACATTCCATAATCGTACTGTTCACGACCAATATTCGTACCTTTTCCAGTTCGGCAATGCGTTGATTGGCAGCCGAAGCCAGCGCTGCCTTGCTGACGTTAGCCGAAGCGGCCAACGAAGGCAAGACGGCTGCCAAAGTCGGCTCAACGAATATCGGCGACGCCGCTTGCAGATTCGGTTTCTTGCTGGGCGGCGGTGTCAGCGGGTCGACGGCCGCCGATGGATCGAATGAGTCGTCGGTAGCGGTCCCCGTAGGCGTGTTCAGACGCACCTCCTTGATGGTGCCTTCCTCGGCGTTGTATTGGAAGTGCGGCACATTGGACCAGTCGCCTTCCTTGGCGGCCTTCAGCTGCTCCTCGCTGGCCTGGTAGACGAGCGTGCCCGAGTTTTGGTCCTGCCACCACCACTGCATCGTGTGCGTGTCGTGCACCAGCACTGCCGGTTTCTCCGCCTAAACTGATAGTTAGTTAAAATGCATGAGGCGAACGACGAAAAAGAATGGACGTACGGCGGTGAAGACGACGCCCAGATGGGGCTGGCCAGGGTACGGAGTGGCGGCGACTAGACCGACGACGGCAGTGTCCGACTGAGCCACGTCGAACTGCATCTGCTCGAATTCCATCTGTTGCGCCTTCAGTTCGTCTTCTTTCGCCTTCGACATTACCGAATCGGCAAACAATTTCCGCCATTCCTCCTTGTTCATCGTCGGGTCACTAAAATGCGCCATCGTTTAAAACAATATTGCGAATCGCAATGAAGACTGACGTGACAATCAACCTGGTACCGTTGAATCAAACAAGCGCAAAGACTCACTATTGTGGTAGTTTAGTATCGTCTTTTTGCAAGTGCGGCGGGGTTTTCCGATCGAAGCGCGATGCTCGTCGTCTTACGCCGATCGGGGCGGTGGTCGCTGCTGCCGAAGATACGACGCCGGTAGGACTGAAGACAGTGGGCGAAGCGGATGGCGGAGTAGGTCGAACGCTGGAGGTGATGACACTGATTGGCTTGTTCTGTTCGGGCGGCGTGCGAGCAGTTCGCCTGCAGCCGGCGCGGGGCGGTGAACGTCCGCCGTGGAAACGGTTATAGCCGCTGGCGGACCGGTGATCACCAACTGAAGCGATCAACAACGGTATTGATTGCGAAGGAAAGAATGACTCGAACCTCTGCCCACATGGAAGGTTCGTCCGACGTTCCAAGTGAGGCGAGTCGAGGGCACTTCGGGAATGGCGCTACGA
The DNA here is from genome assembly GCA_034698105.1 of Plectus exinocaudatus. Lineage (NCBI taxonomy): Eukaryota > Metazoa > Nematoda > Chromadorea > Plectida > Plectidae > Plectus > Plectus exinocaudatus. The sequence goes on along the minus strand of JAQGAX010001449.1, from coordinate 2,313 downwards.
TGGTCGAGACTGCTGCGACGTTCGACCGTCACGACGGGACTCGGTCGCTTCTGCCCGTTCTCCTTGCGCGGAATGCGAAAATGATCCTGCAACGCCGCACAAATGTCCCATCATTCTCTATTATGCAACTGAATAGAAAGCAACCTTGAGATCCTTCCATTTTTCGAGCACATGCAGCGCCAACAACTTCAGCTTGTTGCCGACGGCGTCAATGGTCTCGTCAGAGGCGGAAGTGGACGCGGGGGTACTGCTGCCGTCGACGTCGGCCGACGTACCGCTGCTTCCCGGCGAATCGGAGCCAGCAAAGTAAGTACGAATAGCCACGACACCTTGTGGCGGATCGCCACTATTCGCTACAGCGTCCACCATTAGTCGAACCACGTCCAACACTTCGCTCTGCCGCTTGCATTGCTGAATAAATATCAATATTAGTTACGCATGCACTTATGAATTTAGGCTTCTTTCTATTTGCAATTATGTTTTCGCTGTTGTGATTGTTGCTCAAAAAGTATCTGCCGCACGTGCTGATCAATTAACGATTCTAATTTACGATCTAATGGAATGAATTTTTGTTCAGAAGATGCTTGAATACGTACGAATGTGTGAACGATTGTTACCAGGTTTTCATTTAGCCTCTAAACGATAAGTGCAACAAACGTACAGGGTGAGCGAAGCGCTTGACCACTTCGGCAATGTTCGAGTCTTCGAGTTGGTTCTTGGTCTGAATGGGAAGTTTTTCGAGCACGATGAGCAGCTTGATGCGCAGCTGCAGCAAGTCCTGCACTTGTATATTCTCCTCGTCGATCAGCCACATCCAGATGAGCTTCAGTCCGTGGTTGTCGATGAACAGACGCAGACCAATCTCTTCCGTTTGCTGCAAGCGCGCACAACGCTGGTCAAACAAGGTCCGTCTTGGTCAAAATGCAAAGAAACCGTACCAGAAGCAATTCGAGCATTTTCATGCGATTTTCGAACTCGTCTCCACGCACCATCAACCGATTGAAGGCAACAACTTGCTTGAGGTTGCGCAATTTGCCCAGTCCAAGCATTTTGTCCAATTCGATGGCCATTTGCTGATCGCGAATGAGTTCTTTCTGGCGTTTCCTGCGAGCAGCCGATTCAACGTCCTTGGCCGGTCGGCTATCTTCGTCGAGATCAGAATCATCGTCCTCGAGGTCGTCGTCGGCAGTCTTGGTGCCATTCGACTCGCCGCCAATGAATCCTCTACACTGCGACGAACCGCAATGGCATTTCTGTGCTGTCTTGCTAAAAAATTGATTAATAGTCTTTCGGGAAGGCAAAGGTGAACGCAATGAACAAACCCATAACGTTCGAACTGATAGTCGAAGACAATTTCTTCACCAGCAGCAATTGGTTTAGTGGAAAAGAATCCGATACGCAATTGTCGATCAACCATCCACTGAAAGCAACCAATTCAACTATAATTGTCAGTCGACAATACAATGCATGAGGAATCTTATGAATCGCCTGCAGCTATAAAATACTCTTTTAACGTCACTCAAAACCTGATTGGCATGGGGAAACGTTCTAAAGTCGCTTAAGTTTTGCGTGAGTAGCGGACGGTTTGTGTACTACGCAGAATGTTCAACATTTAAATTTGAAAGTAGAGCTGCAACGATCGGGGTTAAGCTAATGAATCAAGCGAATCTGTCAGTTACGCGATACAAAACATTTGAAAGTCAATGCAAAGCTGAACAAGTTTCAAAAGCGCGTTCAACTGATCACCTTTTGAGTCTCGGCGTTCGGTTCGCAGGAATGATTGATAAAGCGAGATATGTTGCCGCGCTCGGTCGCATCGATGACGGCGCCATTGCGCAACGCCATGAAGTAGTGATGCTTGTGCTCGGGGTCGCGCCCATAACGCCGACTGCGCTGCTTGAAATCATCCACACCCAGCACTTCGCCGACGTACTCGATGATGAACGCGCCTCTGAAAAGCCGCAATACTCACAGAGGAAAGGAAAATAATAGACGCACGATTTGAGTGATTCCGTAGCCCGTATTCCCCATCCTTTGACGCCAGTGAAGAAGGGCTCGATCTTGGAATAGTGTCTCTGAAACACGCCAAGGTTGATTACTAATTTGGTTAGAATAGAGAACAAAATTGTAAACGTACCTTCTGAAATCGTTTGTTGGCGCAATAAACGCCGCACGGACAACGCGAACCGCACTCCATGAAGAGCATGCGGTTGATGCAGTTCTCGCCGCACGGCTCGTGGCCCTGGGCGCGCTCCTCTTCGCTCGTTGTGCATTGGCACCGCATTGCACGGGCCTCCTTCGGCACCCTGAAAA
>JAQGAX010001448.1:0-11128 GCA_034698105.1 Plectus exinocaudatus | reverse complement strand
TACGCGGACAACATCGGCACCAGCAACTACCTGGAGAACGAGGGCTGGAGTATCAAATCATTCAAAGGTAGCGCTCGTTTGTGACGTGGGTAAGGTTAAGGGGGTGTGATTGCCCGAACCGGTCGAATTCATTGACTATGCATGCACCTCATCAAGTAGTCTTTACTCGATCAAGCGCCGCTGTTTGAGCTATTGTGTGCCTGGTGCAATTACGTTCATATTAGCGTCCCATGGCATCGACCGTTTCACCAGCGCCACTTTTGAGTCAGACAAGAGGTGGGTATGGGAATTATGGGGGTTTTATAATCTCAAGGGGGTATGATGATTTGATAAAACGGGTCGTAGTAGCGAAAAAAAGTTTGGGAGTTACACCCAAACCAGTCCTAAGTCGTGCCCAACAATGAGGTAGTCGATCAACGTCAAGAGCAGGGGCCTTTTGGAGGGAAGAACGTTGATTGGTTATCGTCATGGCAACAGCCAATCAACAAGCTTCCCGCCAAAAGCTTCACCTGTTGCACACACCACTGGCCATGAGGCGAAGGTTTTCTGCACGACATAGCAAACGCTCGCTTTCAGCAATCCGCCGCGAGATCAAGTACGCCTGCTGCCCGAACAACTACACCAACCTCGAATTCCAGTTGCACATCAAGCGCAAGCCGCTCTTCTACCTGGTCAATCTGATCATCCCCACCTGCATCATCACGCTCATCTCCATCGTCGGCTTCTTTATGCCGACGTCGGCCAGCGGAGAGCGCGAGGAGAAGGTCTCGCTCGGCATCACCACGCTGATGTCTATGTCGATCCTCATGCTCATGGTTTCGGACCAGTTGCCCACCACATCCACTTTTATCCCGCTGATTGGTGAGCGATGAAACAGCTGGGGCATATTTCATTAAAGCTCATCCGCTGAGCACAGATCTCAACGGGTGCTCTTTCGTGAAAATAGTCTCGTGACATACAGTACAGCGTGATAGCACACACTCGGCTTCTTGCCTGATTCAGGTTGGTTCTTCCTGAGCATGATCATCCTGATCGCGGTGGGAACCATAACATCGTCGGTGATTATCTGTATACAGAAGATGGGTAGACTGGGCGAGCGTCTGTCGCCGCTGGCCGTTCGGATCACGTGGTGCTTGTCCGATCTTTCCTCCACGCATATCCCCGAGCACCTTCTTCAAGAGGCCGCCGAGATCGCCGTAAGTACTCTACTAAACGAAACTTGTATTACCTACAGTACCGTATTTTCTCGATAAGACCCCTTCCCTGAAGCAGGGTCATGATTAAGCGAATTCGATTTCGAGCATTAAAGAGTTGTGCCTAATTTCATATCATGTTTGCTCATGCTTTCCTATATTGTTACGAAAATTTTAAGCAGCGCTCGAATGAGCCCAATGGGTGTTCTTCAAGAAAACCTGGGTGTTGTACGAGATATATGAGCTGTACGGGACAGAATAGTGTCCCTTTTCAGGTAGTATTCCCTTTCGAATATACCTCCACTTTCTATCAATAAAGCACGGTTCACATAATCATTTGGCTAACTAATAGCGCTGGCCCGTTCACGGACCATTCGAAATATTAGAGCCGCCAAGGACTCTCTTCGGTCATACACAGTATATCCATCAGGAGGGAATTGATCCGACCTACGACGCGTACGGAAAGATGCTGCATCGCACGCCCTCCACCAAGGAATGGTGTAAGGATACAACTCATCTCAATCAGCCGTCCAGTCAGATGCCGGCTGAGAGCGTCAGTCATCAGCTGCTTCACCCCTCCAGTAAGCAAATTAACTGTTAAACACTCTTTCAATGCGCAACAGACAGCTCCGAAGCGCCCTACCGTACTGAAATTAGTCCGCTGGCCCGGTTCAAGGCGGCCGTTATTAAGCAGCAGAAGATCTTGGCCAGCGAGAAGGAGACCCCAGAGAGCGCCAGTCATCAGCTGCTTCACCCCTCCAGTAAACGAATGAATTGCAAAACACTTTATCAGTGCGTTACAGTCAGCTACGATACGTCCTACGGCGCTGAAAGCAGTCCACTGGGCCAGTTCAAGGCGGCCGTTATTAAGCAGCAGAAGGTCATGGCTGGCGAGAAGGAGACGCGCATTTTCGCGATGCGCGAATACGACTGGTGTGCGACCGTGCTGGAGCGCTGTTCCTTGTTGCTCTTCTTCATTCTCTTCTTGTTGCTGTCGTTGGGCATCAACGCGATCGGTTTCGTGCACTGGCTGCACTCGTAGTTAAGGGGCTGCCGTGCATACTGTCCTCCATAGGTTGGCGTGGAAAGTACAGAGGTACGTACCCCCAACCCAGGCTGTATCTTTGGCAAAATTTTAAGGTTTAGACTCTATAGAATGGGGGTTTGACCGTTGGGGGTAAGTACCCTTGATGGCGATAAAAGGGAACATTCATATATTACGTAACGCAATTTTTGGCTTTGTCGGGACCCCCTCCCGTAACGCCTGCGTAACACTGTTATCGGCTGTTTTTGACACCCCCATCCTATGGTTAAGCTTAGGAGTGACGTCATAGCGTAACGCACGCGTAACACACCATCTCAAGCACCCTCTCTCTCCGTCTGCATTACGTAATATATGAACAGCCCCAAAGTACCATTCTGTTCCCCTCCCCAACCGCCGACCCGTGCCCTCCTCTGACGTATCCCCCAATCTGGATTGTATCTTTCTGAGGGGAGAGCGGCGACCTTTTTTAGCAAACGCTGGATAAAATGGGGGTAGGCACCCGGTGAGTGGTAACGATTTCGGACATTTCGTCGCGGTGTACAATTTTTCATCGCGTAGGAAGAGTAAGAAGGGGATAGTGGGCTCCTCTCAACTGTCCTGGCGGTTTTGGAAATAATATTGCTGTACCAAAAAGAATTGCTTACGGCACCGGGGATTCCCAGGCCGTCTCCGATCCAAGTACTAACCCGGCCCAACGTTGCTTGACTTGCCAGATCGGACGGGATGGCGTACTTTCAACGTGGTATGGTCGTAAGCGATTGTATTGACCGAAATATTATCCCATATTGCAATAGAATAGGAATTAGGATTGGACGGGAGGGGTGCCCACTATGCACCTCTTGCTCTTCCTACGCGATGAAAAGTACGACGATGAATTGAACGCGACGATGAAATGAACCGCGATGAAACGCCCGCGATGAAATGTCTTACAATCACTAGTAAGGATCCCTCACCCAAACACCTGTGGTGTACCCTTACCTCATTTTTGCGCTGGTCCTGGTTGGGGAGGGGTAAACTCCCCCAAACTTCTCAGGTACACGTATGCCCCGGACCCCATATGCTGATCGGAACCAACCTTTGCTATCATCGACTAATCATTATCAAGCAATATTTAGGAATGATGTATGCAATCGTTCATTTTCACCTCATTTTCACCGTTCAATGATTTGCCATAGTTGCAGCATAAAAATGGAAGATGAGCTCTTCAGTCTTCCATCTTTGAAGTAGATCTGTATTTGTCACTTATGAATTGCTTGTGGTCTGCTTATTATCGAAGTAAAAGATAAGCCAAATCAATCGGCGACGAGAGGAATCGCGTGAAGCTATGAAGCGTTGATTCGCTGAAAGTACAGGGTGTCCCAGCTAACTCCGACGATTTGAATTTTGAATAACTTTTTTATTTTTAAACCGATTGAGTTGAAATTTAAAGAGTTTGTAGAGAATTTGTTAGGAATTTTACTGCTTTTTAAATCAAGTAAATCCGTGCATAGCGAACAAAGATATTGCAAAGCGCGCAAAGAACCCTTTTTCTTGAAATTTCAGTTAAATTCTCTCATTCTTGGGCATCAAAAGAGAATAATTATGAGTTGTAAACAATTTCAATGCTCTTTGTCATCGTGCTGGGCAGGGATCGCTTGAATGCAGAGGGAAAGGCGGCGAAAATGCCCTCTGGACTTCGGTAGGGCTCCTCGGCTCCCAGAGGTGAGCACATCTGAGCGCCCTGGGGGTGGACAGGGTCAGTAGATACACTGAATAGTCCAATGTATCGCACACTGCTGACCTAGATTTTCAATGGGGGTACCCATGGACACGTAAATCCCCCACTGGATGGGACACTGCTGCTCCTAGATGACCTTGAACACTCCTAGAGTGTCTCCACCTTAAACAGCTCCTCCATCCAGCATACGCATTTCACCGTTTGCGCAATTATGAAATCGCGACAAGATAATCATGAAAACAACTGAAAAAGTGTTAAGAATGAAGCGCTACAACATTGAAGCGAAAATCCATGAGTTAGAGCGCACACAATCCCAAGAAAGAGACTTGAAAATGAATGCGTTTCCAGCACTCATTTTTTCGCGTGAAACGAAAATGAGTGCTCCTGTGCGCTTTGCAATATCTTTGTTCGCTATGCACGGATTTACTTGATTTAAAAAGCAGTAAAATTCCTAACAAATTCTCTACAAACTCATTAAATTTCAACTCAATCGGTTTAAAAATAAAAAAGTTATTCAAAATTCTAATCGTCGGAGTTAGCTGGGATACCCTGTTCAATCAGTGCTCTACAAGGCGCGCCGACTCGCATGAAAGTGCTTCCTGGGCGAACCATTGAAGCGAGGTTTCAATCGTCCATCGATTGCTTACAGTATCCTACTCAGAGAACTCACTGACTGCGTTGTGTTGCTGCGAATTTCAAATCGTTTTTTATTATTGACAACACTACAATATCAAACACGAGACAGACCACTAGTTTTTTCCACCGATAGCTCTACAGAGAAGTCCACTTGTGTTCCCAAGGAGATACTAAATTTCAAAGTCCTCTGCAGTGCGCTCTTCACGTATTCAAACTTTATCTGGACCACTGCCATCCTGATAGAGATCTTTGTCGTCACCTTGCGTTCCATTTTTCTCTTCTCAAAGTTTGCAGTTCAGTTCAGTCTTAGCCCTCTTCCCTTTTCAAGGATAAGATGTGGTTGAAACACAATAGCGACGGGTTAGCGCTACTTTGGCAGAACTAACGAAGTATAAAACCGATCGGCAATCAGTTCAAAAATCCGTTTTTGTTTTCCACGAACAAATTATTTGTAAGCTAAATTAGTGAGTTGAAACACAATAGCGACGGGTTGTCAAATTTCGAAGCACTGACGAAACTATGACGAATTATCGAAAGAAAACATACGATTTGACAAATTGCTGTTGGCAAATAAAAACAAACAAATCCTCCATGGAAAAGCCGTTGAAACACAACCACGATGGGTTAGTGATATTGGCGCCAAATCAAAGCAGCGATCAAGGCAAAGAGAAATCATTACGTACATTCGGCCCATACGGTATTTGTTGTCAACTAAATACCTAAAAATTGTTCACAATAGAAAAATCGTACGACCCAGTAGAATCTGCCTTGTAATAGTGAAGCTGTTGGCAAATGTCGAATGAATTCGAGATACTATCTTACTTCAATTTGTGAGAAACAAAACTTTGGCAAAAGGCCAATTTTTAATTCGTCAGGAAAATGACGTTTGCATTACTGGTACCAATAGCCTAATTTGTTTTCGTTTCCCTCAGTATCAACAAGATTTTGGCCGATACCTAAAATGAATTTACAAACTTTTACGCGGTCTCAACGAACGAAATTTGCTGGACATTGTTAAACTACGATTGCAAATTTTATTTATTGATCCAAAATAGCAGCTGTCTCGATTACGTCAAGGAAAAACTCCATCAATGGATTACAATTACATCCGCAAAAGAAAGTTGCTAAAACCAATAATCATACTCTGAGAGAATAGGTTTACGTAATGGAGAATTTTATCAATTGTTAGAGATATGGGCAAAGGGGCCATTCATAAATTACGTCACGCTTTTGGAGGGAGGGGGTCTGAGAAAGCCTGTGACGGACCCGTAACTCTATGACGTCCAAACCAGAGATAGCCACGAGGGGAGTATGAGGGGGTATATCACCCCCACAGGCACCCAAATCACCCGAACCGAAAAATGGGTTTGTATGGAAATCACCCCCACAGAGGGTCAGAAAAAAATTTACACTAGATAGAATGGCACTTTTCCGAAAAAGTGACGTCATATCACCCCCACAGCCGAAAACCCGTGTATCTCTGGTCCAAACTATGCTTAACCATTGGAAGGGGATGGGTCGCCGAAGTCAGCTGCAGCGTGACGAGAGCGTGACGAGAGGGGGGGGGGGTGTCTGAAAAAGACCAAAAACAGCGTGACGTAATTAATAATGAATGGTCCCAAAAGGAATGAGAAATCATTGAACACATTTGGTGTGAAATCATTGACTTTCGCATTTATGTCCCCAAACCAAATCTAAACCAAAAATGTAAAAATTTTGTTCGATAATGCAAATTATTGAAATATTTGGTCCATTTTCAAAGGGTTCGGGTCTTTTCTCGTAGGGGGTAAAGTCCCACAATACATATAAGCCCCAATCCACAAAAGCGACTTCATGATTCCCCAGCTGCCGCCGATGATCCATTTCCATATCTGACGTGGACACGCGTACGAGCACGAGGTAGCGAGAGGTCACCGTCATGAATTCTGTACGTTTGGGCTATTTGCATGAGCGATTTGACAATCTCCAATTTCGCGCCCATTCTGTGCGCCAAGTTTAAGGCCGCAACAAGTGCATGCTCGAATTCTATTCGGCTCACATCCGGCATAGGTTGCACGCAGTCGTACGTGTAAATATCAAGAAGTATTACCAAGGGAATAATTGTTTTCTTGTCCAGCACCCTGCCTTTATTGTAGACTATGCTTTCAATGCTCTCTATGTTTCTCTCGTAATTTGCATCGCAAAATAAAAGTAGTTCGTGTAGGCCATTTTCCTTCGCTTCTCGGATGAGCTTTCTGCCAATTCTACAGATGTACTTTTCTTGTCCGTTGTCAGGAGCGTCTTGTCGGTAATTGAAAAGGACAGGAACTAAGTTATTATCGTCTTCTTTTGATTTCACTGCTGCGGACAAAAAAGGAATGTCGAAATAGTCGGCCGCCTCCTTTATTTTAGCAATTAGGTAATCGTTGTCTGTAGGAATGACCAAACTACCACGCAGGAAATCGAGCACATAAGCAAATATTTCAGGGTTGCTGTCGACAAATATTGCATTGTATTCACCCTGAAAATACCAGCAATGAAAAGCAACAATGAAATGGAACGAATTACAGAGGTCTTGTTGCTTCAAACAGTGTGATGTATGATGAATAAAATTACAGAGATCTTATTGCAACAGTATGATATGTGAACAGTGAAGTAAAGTATGGTCAATTAAGTTACAGAAGTCTTATTGCAACAAACAGTGTGATATGTGAACAGTGATGTGTGATGAACGAAATTGTGGAAGTCTTATTGCAACAATGCGATGCATTTGTGTGATATTAAGTGTGTACTGTGATCTGTGATCTGTGATGAACGAAATTACAGAAGTCTTATTGCAACAAACAGTGTGATGTGAGTGTGTGATTAGTGATGTGTGAACGGTGTGCTGAGCAAAATTACAGAGATCTTATTACAACAAATTTGCAGTGCATGTATGATGTGTGGTGTATGATGTGATGCGAGTTGAATGAAAGCACAGAAGACTCATTGCAACAAACAGTGTGAAGTGTGTGTTTGCTAGAAAGAATTGCATACTGTATATCGTAGCTCGAAGCTAGGATAGATAATGATAGAAATGTTGACCTCAGTAATTCGCTCCTTCCAGCTACCGTTCAGCAATCGCTGGAAAAAACCACTCTTCATAATAGTTGATGATCTTGTTTTGAATAGTTTGCCTCCAACGTCGAGAGTTACAACTTCTGGCACATCTTCTATCGGTGTTGCCATTTTTTCAGGTCCCTTTAAGCGATCGCTGCTGCGCTAGCATTCATCGGTTCGCCCTTCCTAATCTACTATATATGTAGCAGTGAGGACGTTCATTTCTGAAATCATTAATCTAAAGTAATATTTCTGATACCATATCAGATCAATATTAATGGTATATCATAATCATAAATTTCTCATATTATGCCCTTCACTAATACTAGTGCAAGCGATAGCCAAGACTCCCTTGCGAGCGAGCAAAGTGCAACACGATTGTTTATAGCTGCACACTAAGACGCCATACGCTGCACGCGCGTAGCATTACGCGACCGGTGTAAACCCCTGGGGGTTATTCGTAAATGACGTCACGGTCCTGACCCGTCCCATCGTTGGAGCCATTGAAGCCATGGCTCCAGGGCGCCGGGCGGTGCGTAGTAGAAATGGGGCGCCAAAGGACGCCGAGGGGTCATGACCCCAGGGCAAAAAAACCCGATGACACGGCTCTCCTCATGATAGGTGCGAGACTCTACTCTCCCTCTGTATGCCACCCTTTCACAAGTTGGTTACTATGGCGTCGCACATACTTCGAAAATTTCAAGAATCAATTCTGGAAGTCACAGCAATTATTAAGAACCACTGGTACAGTACAGTAGATTCTTGCCGCGTTCTGTTGCAAATTTCTGGACGGCATCTTAGCGCTGCTGAAATCGCGATTTATTGATAAATGATACAGATTTCTCTAATCAATTCTTTGTCCTTTGTAGATACATTTTGTTTCTGTCTCTGCAGTAAACTTAACTGCTGTGTTTTACAAAGGACCATTCATCAATCGATCAAATGCATTTTTAAAAAGAAGTCGTCAAAGTCGAACTGACAGCTAAGGCCAAACTGAACAACAAATAACTATGGACAATACAAAGAGCTCCATTTCTACAAATGGCATGATATTCACAATCGCTCTTTTACTTAACGGAATGAATAACAACGAGAAATCGTAATTGCCACCTCAAATCTGCACAATCCCAACACCACCAGAGTGCTGCAAGGTTTTCTTTGACGAAGTTGAAACCAACTACTGAATATAAACAGGACACAAATTCATGAGAACAGCAACTAAACAGGCATTAACATATTGGAATCGAGACGAATTGAACGATACTTCATGATGATGATGTTTGATGACCAGTGCCGGAAACAACTACTTCGGTTACAGGGTGAATCGGATCTTGCGGGACGCTTGCGCTCACCACCTAAAAGCAATGGACACGATTTACAGTAGTTCAGAGCATTAGGGAACCTAATACAGATAAAATTTTCAGATTCTTTTTCAAAATTTCCAATTTCCAGAATCGTTACCAGATTCTCAGTGAAATGATAGGCAAAATGCGTTGTTCCACAACGATAAAACTAAATCTGACAGCTATGAATCGGGTGTTGCTTTGTTCGAATCGAATTTCTCTTTAACCTCTACAAAATGCTGATTATAGCTGCAGGAAAATATTTCGTTCGAATATAACCTGACCTCTAGCAAATGAGTTAATTAAACATTCGCCTGCTTTCGGGCGAATCATTACGCGAGAAATATTTAGCTGAAGACAACATTTCGTACGAACATAACCCAACCTGCTGCGGCACGCCGGCGGCCATTACCAGATGCTGCTGGTGGTGGTGGTGGCCGGCGGGGTTCTTGGGCCCGCGTCCCGCCCCGTAGCCAAACTGGCGACTGGCGGTCATGGCGGCGCCCGACATGCGCTTCTGGCCCTTGCCGCTGCCGTCGTTCGGCATGATCGGCACGGTGAACGACAGCCCGCCGCCGCTGCTTCGCTGCGCCGTCGTCATCCGCGCGGGTTGAGCGCCCTGCTGACCGCTCATCGCAGATGACGAAGACGCCACGCCCGACGCGTACATCGTCGGCGTGCCCGGCGGTGTCTGCAACCAACGAAATGGGTCGAATGAACGGTTGGTGATGTCGAACCATACTGTTGACGTGATAGATCTCAGAAGTCATAAATATTTCTTGGCAATGGCAAAGTCAGAGTAATAATTTTTGGGGTCAGTGCCGGAATTAGATGATTCAATTACGACTCACCATGCAAATAACTATGACCGTCAGAGTCAAACTCATAGCCAAAATTGAATTTTGACGATCTTTAAAGTCAGTCATAATTAACACTGCTTCTGAGGAACAACATTTGAAACCACCTTACCAATTGATGATACTGATGACCACCAGCGACCGGCGGCGGCGCGGTTTGAATCTGTTGCTGCGAAGACGCGCTACCTCGCGCAGGAGCAGAAGCCGGCGATTGACCAATGAGCGTCGTCGCCGTGATCGCCGGCGATTGGCCGACGAGCGATGTGGTCGCCGTCGATTGGGCGGCTTGGCGGTCCGCGTTGGTGACAGCGGATGGGGACACGGGCACCAGACTGTTCGGGCCGGGGCCCTTCCCGCCGCCCTGTCGGTGCGTCTGTTGCACGTGATTCTGCAGTCCTCCCGGCGTCTTGTAACGCTTTGGACATTGACTGCACTTGTACGGTCGAGTCCTGCAACGAAAACGTTTCAGAGCGAGTTTTTGATTGAGCGCAGTTTCGTTGAAAAAAATCAACGAAATTGTATGTAAAAACATACAGTAGCATATCGAATAATTGCAATTTCACAAAATTTGACCAACAAGCTGCCAATAATCGACTCTTGCAAATAAGATAATACAGCCAAACGAAACGTATTATTCAAAAGGGAACACTATAAAGTAAAAATAAATTATTTCACAGAGATGCCGTACCAAAGCACAATGACGGTCGGTAGTTAAAAAAAATCTAAAACCTACTCTATTTTTGTGATAAAAATTATCAAATCAGTTGAAAGACAGTAAGTTATTGGCACACAAAATAGGTGATATACATGTAGCTCGCCCTATAGATACGCATATTACTGAGAACTGTATTTCAACTTACGGCGGAGGGGGCTGCTCGGAGTCGCCTCCAGCAGTGCTGTGCGCCATCTTCGCATGATATCGCACGCCTTGAAGATTCTTGTAGCGCTTGTTGCACCCGCTGACGGGACACTTATACTTGCGCTCCTCCACCAGGCCCTCGCTGAAATAGGAGGCATTTGGATAGAAATGGATACGCAAGTACCGTATTTATTCTAATACATGGGGTACTGTGGCCTCTTTTTAGAATATTGTACACCATCTTTGCGCCCTAATCCGCATGTTAACATTCGAGTAGCATGCTGATGAACGAAATACGATTTCAGGAGAAGCATGATTCCAACCAGACATGGGCACCGATTTGGGCTTGGGGGGTTATGGTCGACTGGGTGGGTGGGTTATATAACCCCCCAATAGGATG
>JAQGAX010001447.1:0-11130 GCA_034698105.1 Plectus exinocaudatus | reverse complement strand
TACGACGCAGAGTGCACGTCACTGTTTACGACACTATGAGGCTGCGCACGCTCATGCGATTGTTTTCATTTGAAAGGGCATTCAATTTTGTACTGCTAGTTATGTTTTTGTTCTTTTTGCTGCAAAGCAAATGGAATGAGAAGGAAACGAAATTCGAGTGATCGTTCAGTATGCCTTACCCAATAAAGAAGAGTTTAACTTAGACACTGTGTCCAATTGTTGGCATGAAAGGTACAGAAACAAAAATTTAGCAGCTTACACAGAATTTTACGCTCTGTCGAATGATATGACTCGCAAAAGCATCTGCGCTTTTTTAAAGTTGAGCCAGAATATTATATAGCGTCACTGTAATGATTTCGATGGTTTTCAGAAAACACTTCATTTTTCAGAAAATAAGCTGCAGAAATTAATGAGATTTTTCGAGGAAAAATTCTTTCTGTAACTCAACATTGTGACAAAATTAGGTTGAATTTGGTTTGATATCAAAAAAGTTACAAGCATACAAAACCCCGAACACTTAAGTGGGACACCCCCTGTATATTCCAATGGGCAATAAAAAAAATTTTGGCGATTTTTTGAATTCGCGCCGAAATTCCGATACGAAGGTACCCCCCCCCCCCCGAGGGAAGGTCCAGACCCCCTGGCCTCGGACACCCGTTTCAGGTATGCATTGGGCATATGATAAATATATGCGTTGAGAAGTCTGCGATAAATTGCATTTAAATAGTATGCGACATTTTTCCAGATGGTAACAGTCAGGATGAATGGTCATTGGCCCAGTCGGCTGCCAAACAGCTCCATGATACGGGTGCTGAAGTATACGCCGTCACTCTCAGTCCTGAATACTACCTGGAGGAGCTCGTGCTCTACGCTGGCACCAAGGATCAGGTTTGTATGCTTTCCTTGTAGAGTATGCAACGAATTGTCAGACGCGAGCCATTTATAATGTCGGTGAAAACCAGTGGCTAATCGGCGCGTCGACCGCGTCGGTGTTCATTTATTAGGGATTGATTAAGGCAAGGTTCAGTGCGAGACGCCTATTTAGCTATACTTTAATCATACGTTGCCCGTATACCGTATTTTCTTCTGCTTATTCCTTGTACTCGAACCACAATGCAATCCGAAAATCACGCAAAAAACGTGGATGCATAACCGTGGCTGATAAGGAAAGGCAGCGCTCGTCCCTTGATACTATCAATTTTGAGAAATAGTATCGTATTTTAAGAAATTGCATTAATTTGCTTTTGTTTAGGTCTATATCGACGACCGCATCAAGCTGTTCATCGAAGCTGCCAAAGCCTCCGTCGCCTCTGCCGACGCCAACTGTGCTGGTGGAGCGACTAAGCCTGTTCCAGTCGAAGTGAGCACGCTCCCCGCCGTCGATCCCGTCGCCGAAACCGAAGGATATTCCGTCGCCGACACTGAACAGCCATCCACCCTACCTCCAGTAAGTGCCAGTTCGCCCGCTGCTAGCTCAGCGACAGAAAGCACTCTGTCTCCCGTTTCTACGGAAGTTTATTCTTTCGTTGATAATTCAACTACTCAGGCACCAACGATCTTACCTCAAGAGGAAGCATCAGTACTCACAACATCCGCAGCCAAATCGGATTGCGACAAGGATTTAGTCGATCTTTTGCTGATTATTGATACCTCGGGCAGTGTGGCCGATGCTTTCCTGAACGAACGAAAGTTCGCTGAAGATCTCGTCAAAGTCATCCCCGTTGGCGACTTTGCGAATCGCCTTTCTGTGGCAACAGTTAGATTCGAAAAGACGGCTGATGTCGAATTTGGATTTGGTTCCGAGCGAGACCAAGAGTCTGTACTTAAGAAAATCCGGGGTATTGAATTTACTGGTGGCCAGACTTCGCTGGTTTCTGGATTTACCACCGGCATGCAAGAAATCGCGAAAGGAAGACGACCAAATGCCCGCCTCGTCATTGTGCTTGTCTCGGGTATGTCTCTCGAGGGCGAGAGTTACTGCCAAAATTTTGTGTAGGGTAAAGAGAGCTTAAGATCAAACACCATTAGTTTACTAGTAGCTGTTCAATACCAAAAAAATGTGCCCTTTCCACCCTATTCTCGGTCTCACAATTGCTTCAATGGAATTAAGAGAGGAGCTACCTCTAAAGCTTTAAACTTAATAGCTGTTGTGAAAATCAAAATTGCGGTAAAGATACCGTCGAAGAATAAATTATTTCAAGACAATATGTTTGATCGCCAAAAATTTAACATTTACTTTTGCAGACGGCAACAGTCAGGACGACTGGGCGCTTGTGCAATCGACTGCCAAGAAGGTGCACGAAACAGGAGCCGAAGTCTACGCGGTCACCTACAGCAAGCAGTACTCCCGACCCGAACTCGAGTTGTACACCGGCAACCCCGACTTCCTCTATGTTGATGAAAGAATCCCACTCTTCCTTGATGCCGCTGGCAAGTTATCGTAATTTAGCGAGGGAGACCATAAGGGAAACATTAACCGATCAGCTCTTTGACGATTTCCGGAAAGTTGTCCTCATTCTAAATTGGATTTGATTTCGTACGGTACAATGTACATCTGGTTTAAATTGGATGGCGAAGCACAAAATTTTACGCCTTCAAGCAAGATGCGAAGGCTTCAGATACGGGATTAGGGCCAGGGGTATGACCTGTCGGATGTTCCCCAAAACGGTGGAAACCCCATATTTATGTATTCTACGTTTTAACCACTACGTGATGAGAGAACGTTCCATGCCCTCTATCCAAAATATTGTGGGTATGAGATCCCTTTGGAAGGAGGGAGAATATATTCCATATTCCGCGTTCACGTCTGTTCCATGCCTAAGTTCCATGTCTACTTTTCTCTAATTCATTAATTTCAGGTCAATCAGTCCGGCACTGTGGGGTAGCTCCTACGGCAGCCCCAGTGGCAGAGACTACTGCAGCCCCAGCAGAAGAGACTGCGGTTGCCCCTGCGGAAGAGACTGCGGTAGCCCCAGCGGCAGAGACTACGGCTGCACCAGCGGCGGAGACTACGGCAGCCCCAGCGGCAGAAACTACGGTAGCCCCAGCAGCCCCAGTCACTGCTCCCGCAAGCGCATGTGCTGATCTCGTCGATCTGATGCTGATCATCGACACCTCCGGCAGTGTAGCTGATGCGTTCAAGAACGAGCTGAAATTCGCTACTGACTTGGTCGCGGTCGTTCCTGAAGGAGACTTTACACAACGAATTAATGTTGCCGCCGTCAGTTTCTACAAGTCGGCTACAGTACAATTCAAATTCGGCGACTTCCATGACAAGAAAGAAACGCTCGATAAATTGAATGCTATTGAACACACCGGTGGCGCTACATCGTCGGTTTCTGGCGTTGATTTGGCGGTTTCTGAAATCAACCGAGGACGTAGACAAGGCGCTCGACTTGTTACAGTACTCGTGTCCGACGGAAATAGCCAAGACGACTTCAATCTAGTGATCGCAGCCAGCAAACGTCTGCTGGATACCAAGTCAGAAGTTTACTCAGTCACCCTGAGTCGTAATTACTACCTGCCCGAGCTACTACAGTATGTCGGCGATGACAAGAATCACGTCTACGTCGACGAACGCATTCCATTGTTCATCGATGCCGCCAAACAGTCGGTGTCGGGAGCGGCTTGCCCCGGACATAAAGTGACTGAGCCAGAAACGCCAGGGGAGAAACCAGACAAGCCAGAGGTTGTACCATCGAGCGACTGCCAGGACAAGGTATGGGTAATATATAGTTCTGCGTCGTATTATGAATGTCGTATATTATGAATGTCGTATTTTAGATGTGCGACACAAAATAGCAAAGATCCTGTTGTTCCATCTAACCCAAACCCATGTTTACTGCATGTCTGGTCTAAGGGGTAAAAGGGGTCCCATCTATCATAACTCAAAGCGCCTTGATCTGTCGATGATTTTGGATTCTTGCCATCAGACCCACAAATCCTGTGATCCGATCTGAAGTGGCGCAGAAGTAGTTACCAGTGATTATTTCATAAACTGTTGCAAATGCAAATACTGCAGTTACAATTATGGTAAGTGCGGTGATTGGTCCGTTGTGACGTCATAGCTGCGGAAAGTGTTTTCATCGGTCAGTTGTGACGTGGGCGGGAAAACTGACCAATCACTATACTTACCGCAATAAAGATAATAATAGCAGCATTTGCAAAGTTTCATGAAATACTCTATCAAAAAATTTTGAAACTGTGAAAAGGTGACAATAAATAGGCGGACCGGCCAATTGCTATTTATATTTGCTTTGCAGGTCGATTTGTTGCTGGTGATTGACACCTCGGGCAGTGTGTCTGACGCTTTCTTGAATGAACGAAAGTTCGCCGAAGATCTCGTCAAGAAAGTCAACCCCAGCGACTTCAACGGCCGCGTTTCAGTCGCTGCCGTCTCCTTCTACAAGGTGAGTTCCTATTTTCATATTTTTGTTTGCGTGCACGTAATGACGGTGTTGGCAGAATTAAAAGGGTCTTCCTTGAAGAACGCGGATCGAAATTTCCAGTGTGAGAATAGGAAAAAAATTTGAGCTGAGGAAATGCCAAAAATATCTTGTTCTTCCCCTGAGACATTTTACATTCCTGTATCAGGGGCATCGTATCTTTAGATTACCTTCAGGTGAAAGTAGTAGAGCTAATTTAATTTGTTGGATGCATGATGCTGATTTAAAATGGTCACAGTATTGCGCTTGAGCAAATTAATTTCTTTTAAAGGTGGCCAAGCTTGAATTTGGCTTCGACGCGACGCGTGACCAAGAAGCAGTGAGCAAGAAGCTGGCGGAGATCGAGTTCACCGGAGGCGCAACGTCACTCTCCGCTGGGTTCACCACTGGTCTTCAGGAAATCGCTAACGGACGCAGACCCGATACTCGACTGGTCATCGTTCTCGTTTCCGGTAAATGATACCTTTATTATGCATACCGTTTTCTAGGGTACAATAACACACGCAAAAATAATAACACACGCAGAAATAGTAACACAGGGTACAGAGGGTTCGAAACAATAGTAACACAGTGTTATTATACCCTAGAATACGGTATATAGATGCGTTCGGCATATCGATACCGATACTGTACTAGTGCCGATTAATCAGGATTTCAAAATATCGAACACTGGTTCTGAATTCTGCATACCGACGCAGTATTATTAGGATTAGAATTCTATTCCCTATAGTAATAATACATAATACAAAAATAATACAAAATAATAATTCGCTGTATTACAGACGGCCACAGCCAAGACGACTGGGCATTAGTCCAAGCGACTGCCAAGAAAGTCCACGACTCGGGCGCCGAAATTTACGCCGTAACGCTGAGCAAGGACTACAGTAGAGAGGAGCTCGAACTGTACACCGGCGACCCTTTCCACCTGTACGTTGACGAGCGAATCGAATTGTTCGTCGAAGCCGCCGCCGCATCGGTTGGCGACTGCCCAGTCAAGGGTGAGACGACGGTGGCGCCTGCGGTGACCACGCCGCCCGCTCCTCAACCAGAAACCACCTCAGCTGCTCCAACTACTCTGCCAGGTACAGTATGAATGTATGGAATGCCAGTGTACTGCAATATTATAATTTTGGACAATGAGATAGCACGCGTACGGAAATACATTTATGAGCAAAACACAACTATTTTGGGACTATTTAGAAACGAAAACACGGTTTTGAAGTTTTTTAAGGGGGATTTCTGGAAGGCCGCACGACGCTCAATAATTTCATAACATTGCAGCTCATAGATATCGATTAATTTGAGCGTGAAGCGTGGGGTATCTGAAAACCCAAAAATAGCGTAACGTCATTTATGGAAGACTCCTTTTCAAATGTCTTAAGACAATAACGCTTACAGCGGTGGAACCTGAAACTCTGCCTCCAGTTACTGCAGCCCCACCTGCGGCCAGTTCGGCGACAGAGAGCACGCAGCCGCCAGTCTCGACTGAAGTTTATCCATTCGTTGATAAGACAACTCAGGCTGCTACAGAGCCACCAACTGAACCGCCAACCCAACCTCCAACGGAGCCTCCGACGACGGCGCCTGCAACCCAACCACCAACTCAACCACCAACACAGCCCCCAACCCAACCTCCAACCCAACCACCAACCCAACCCCCAACTCAACCACCAACTCGGCCACCAACTCGGCCACCAACCCAACGCGCAACCCAGCCGCCAACAAAAGCTCCAACGCGGCCCCCAACCACTCTTCCACAAATTGAAGCTAAAGTGACGACCGTGAAAGTCACTGCTCCACCAGCTCCCAAATCAGAATGCCAGAAAGATTTAGTCGATCTGTTGCTGGTCATTGATACCTCGGGCAGTGTGGCTGATGCTTTCTTGAACGAGCGAAAGTTTGCCGAAGATCTCATTAAAGTCATCCCCGTTGGAGACTTCACAAGCCGCCTCTCTGTGGCGACAGTTAGATTCGACAAGACAGCCCAGCTTGAGTTTGGATTCCAGTCGGGACGCGACCAAGAAACAGTGCTAAATGATATCCGGTCAATTAATTTCACTGGTGGCGAGACTTCGTTGGTTGCTGGATTTAACACTGGAATGCAAGAAATCGCGAAAGGAAGACGACCAAATGCCCGCCTGGTCATTGTTCTCGTCTCAGGTACAGTAATTATACAGTAATCAATTAGTGGTCGGTACCGTACACTATCTCTAATCAGGAAATGTCTTTTTCTCTTAATCACTTAGAAATTGGCAAGCCATCAAGTACTTCAGGTCATTTTTTGAACGTTTGCTCCGAAATTTTTTCAGAAAATTATGAAGCAAAAGATGTAGATTGCAGAATATTTTTTAATGCTAAATGAAAATTCACTACATTGCAAAATTCTTTCAGATGGCAACAGTCAAGACGACTGGGCGCTCGTGCAATCGACCGCTAAGAAAGTCCACGAAACGGGAGCCGAAGTCTACGCGGTCACCTACAGCAAACAGTACTCCCGACCAGAGCTCGAATTGTACACCGGCAACCCCGACTTCCTCTACGTCGATAGCAGAATTCCACTCTTCCTTGACGCCGCAGGGCAATCTGTCCGACAGTGTCCAGAAGAGAAAACAAAAGCCACAGAAAAGGCGTTTTCCTGCTCTGACCTCGTCGACCTGATGCTGATCGTTGACACTTCGGGAAGTGTTGCGGAAGAATTCAAGAATGAGCTGAATTTCGCCACTGACCTGGTCGAGGTCGTTCCTGAAGGAGACTTCCCTTCGAGACTCAGTGTCGCATCCGTCAGCTTCCACAAAACGGCAACGCTGCAGTTCAAATTCGGCGAGTACCACGACAAGAAAGCGACGCTCGATAAATTGAACGCGATTGAATTCACTGGCGGTGCGACCTCGTCAGTTGCTGGCGTTGAAATGGCACTTTCTGAAATAAACCGCGGACGCAGACAAGGAGCTCGACTTGTTACCGTAATCGTTTCTGACGGCAACAGCCAGGATGACTTCAAACTGCTCATCGCTACCAGCAAACGTCTTCTCGAAACCAAATCAGAGGTTCGTTGTTAATCTATTTATCCATTTGAAGTCTGCCAAAAGGCAAGGAAATCTAGTCGGTAAAGCGAAGTAAAAGATTTTCTTTTAGTTTTATTGAAAAGGTGGTTACATAACTGCAGAAAACATCAGGCACTCTCTCGCTCTGACAGATTGCCACACGTTACGTAACAGGAGAGGTTTAGAGAGGAGCGTTACGTGAGGGAGGGTAGCAAAAATGAGAAAATTGCACTACGTAATTTGTGTACAGCCTCTAACTCAAGCGTTGCAGGTCTATGTCGTTACGCTCAGTCACGACTACTATCTGCCCGAACTGCTGCTGTACGCCGGCGATGACAAGGACCACGTCTACATCGATAATCGAATCAAATTGTTCATCGAAGCCGCCAAGGCCTCCGTCACGGGCGGTGGCAGCTGTCCCACCGCAGCGCCGCCAGTTACAGACTTCATCAAGGATACCAAGGGGCCTACAGTAACCTCTGCGCCGAGCAAATGCCCAGGTATATTTGCCTAATGTTGGAATCTCTTACTAAATACAATCCCAGGCAAAATACGAGTCGGGCTTAAAACTATTCATTTAAGGCTTTAATGCCCCACATTTTCTAGTTGATTGACTAATGAATGTAAGTCAGCAATTTCTAACTTTGGACTGGTGCCAGCTGAGACTTTTGTTCACTTGCAAGTATTCAGGTGACCTGGTTGACTTGTTGTTTGTGTTGGACACATCTGGCAGTGTCGCAGAGGAATTCAATAATGAGAAGCAGTTTGCAATTGACCTAGTGAAGGCCGTGCCAACCGGAGACTTTGACGCGCGCATTTCGGTAAGTCAGCGTTCGGAAGGTTCTTGACCTGCTTCCAGTATCAATCGATAATACCAATTGTTTGCGTTCTACGTCAGCGAGCACCAATAGGGTTGTAAACGGAGATTTAAAAATTCCGCGGATGGGAAATTTTCGGAGACCGGGACTAACATTAGTCTCGTATAAACTCACATCACCCATTAAACAATGGGTGCCGAATAATGGATGGACAACAATGGGTGCCATCTTATTAGTTCGTAATTGTCGGAGTAGATAAATTTTGCATGTTCCACGCTTGATATGGACTTGTTTCAACTAAATTTACAAGATAGTGAATTCGGGAATGGATAAAAATTAATTTTCGGGGATGGGAATGAAACCAAAACGGGGCGGGGAATTTCCCATCCCGTTTACAATCCAAGCATTTAATTGGCTTCGCGTGCTGTGCAAACAATTGGCATTACTCAAAAATCAAAAATAATCAGTAGATCCAATAATTCGCAAATGGTTCCAGATCGCGTTGGTCAAGTTCCACAATGATGCCGCTGTGGATTTCGCCTTCGGTGATGTGAAATCTCAGGAAGACGCGCTCGCGAGACTCGACAAGATTGAGCACCAGGGCGGCGCCACGTCTGCTGTAGCCGGATTCAGGCTCGGACTGGACCAGATTGCCAAAGGTTGGTGCACACAGCCAGACGTAATCACAGGAGTATGGGGTAATATTATCCCAGGCACTCAAATTACTCTCGTTGAATAAGTTTGGGTGGGGATTTAAAAATATTTCATATGTAGCAACCTATTCCACAAACGCGTACCCATACCCTCTCATCTATGAGCAAACGGTAGTACTTCCAAAACAGAAGCAATAAGCATAATTTAGTGCATTGAATAAAATTTGTATATTTGGCAGGTCATCGCAAAGGCGCTCGTTTGGTCATCGTGTTCATCTCTGACGGAAACAGCCAGGACGAATGGGGATTGGCTCGGAAGACGGCGGCGGAAGTGCACGGCACTGGTGCCGAAGTCTACGCCGTCACCCTCAGCCCTGACTACTATTTCCAGGTTGGTTAATTTGATGAATGACTCACAGAGGTTGGTACGACCTCTGTATGGCCGATGTACGAGGTTCAAGGCATTAAAAGCATACATGTATGAGATTGAGTCTGAGGCGGGCAGACCTGGCTGAATCCCAATAGGGATCCTGTCCCCCGCCGGAAAATATTTTTACTGAAAAGTTATATAATCAGGCAAAATAATTCATATTTTTGAATTTCCGCCAATATTTATTGCCTGATTATTGTTATTTTTACCCTGATTGCGCAAATTTTTTCCTGCAAACCCGTACCCTCCAATTTTTGACACCTATTGCACGTACAGTATGCTAGGAGACCTGTGTGTGCAGTTGCTGAGGGTCTTTTGAACGTTTAAGCCTATTTTGGCCGATTAACCCCCGTGTTTATCTCTGGTACGATAACTTGTTTACTTGAAGGAGCTCGAACTCTATGCCGGCAATCCCAACTTCGTCTACATTGACGATCGCATCAAGCTGTTCATCGACGCCGCCAGGGAATCGGTCGTCTCATGCCCTGGCGTGACGCATACGGCTCCGACCGCCGCGCCGTCTACAACTGTTGAACCACCACCGGATCCGAACTGCAGGACTGATAAGGTGGGATTGATTTTAGGGTGACTTTTTGTATAGATGGGTCGATGCTCTGGATCTGAGACTGAATTATTCTTGTCCAGGTCGACCTGCTGTTCATCGTCGACGTATCCGGCAGTGTGGCCGACGACTTTGCCAACGAGCGCAAATTCGCCGAGGACCTGGTCTCGTCGGTCGCCGAGGAAGATTACAAAGGACGCATCAACGTCGCCGCCGTCAAGTTCACCAAGATTGCCAATCTCGCCTTCCCCTTCAACATCAATCGCACCAGAACTGAGGTTCGTTTGCTTCGTTAGCTTCATTTGAATAAGAGCGCATACCTGAATGCAAACCTGCGAAGAAGAATTGCCGCAGAATTTTCTGAGTTGCGGATACTGTAAGGTACTGTAGAGGTACTATAGGATTACTGTACTTGAGACGGATGTTATTCTGAAACGCAGTAATTCCTTCATGATAGGTCTTCTTAAACGTAGTATTTTAGAGGGTGAAGGCGGTTATTTGAGCATTCGCGGTAGCTTGAAATGAATTGGATTCATTTTCGATTCTCTTGGTTTCATAAATTGCGATGAAACATCTTTCTTCGAAAGCATTTTCGTCCATCCCTTCTTTGGCCTCTGCGGCGTCGCATCGTAATGAACGGCCATCAACTATCGACCTCCTCTTTTAGGTGCTTGACGCGGTCAAAGGCATCAGCTTCCACGGCGGCACCACCTCTGCCGTCTCCGGTTTCACTCTCGCCCTCGAAGAGATCGCCAAGCACAGGCGCAAGGACGCCCGACTGGTCATCGTGCTCATCTCGGACGGCAACAGCCAAGACAAATGGGATCTGACGCAGTCCACTGCTCAAAAGGTGCCCAAAGAAATTATTGGCTGAAGCCTTGCTTATAATCTCCTCAACTTGTCATTGCCTGAACTCAATTTATGTCATTCTACGAGGTTACTGTATTCGTCCTTCGTCTTCCAGGTGCACGCCACTGGCGCCGAGGTCTACTCGGTCACTCTGTCCAAGAACTACTACTTCGAAGAACTGAAAGAGTACTCGGGCAATCCGTCTTACGTCTACGTCGGCGAACGCATCGATCATTTCATCGCGGCCGCCGGAAAGTCGGTAGCCCGCTGCGGACCCGCACCTGCGGCAGGTACGATATGAAATACAGTAACCATCTAAGCAACCGGAT
>JAQGAX010001446.1:0-11133 GCA_034698105.1 Plectus exinocaudatus | reverse complement strand
AGTTTGAACCCGTCCTTCATGTGAAGTATGAGATAGTGGGAGACTGCGACCGAATTGTGACTTTCCGGCACCCTAACGCTAAGCGCCAAGCAGCAGTGATGAGATAATGATTTGCGTACAACAAATGCGCCTTCCGGTTGACTGCGCAACACTTTCACCACGAAATCCCTGAACACAAAGAAAGTCCAGACACATCGATGATGGAATCGCTCAACAAAACGAACCGGTCCGTATCGCCGCTGTACCATGGGACCGTGTTCAGCACTCGTTCTACTTCGAAGTCGATCGGCATTAACCATTCGGACCTGAAGAGCAGCAAATAGCGTTTGGCAAATAAAAAGAAACCGTTCTTGCATTCACGCTCGAGCGCCCACAGCACCAGCACCGATCAATGCAAACGCAATTTCCGTGCGGCTTCAACGCTCAACAAACTCAGCCTCTTCGAAATGTCAATCACTCTCACGGTTCGGACTGTCATTCAACCAAGTCAGCCGTCCCCATTACACTCACGCACGTTTGGCTATTGTAGATCGGCGACACGGTCAGTTGATCAACAGGTCGACAACGATCGTTGCAGCCAACGCCGGGCCTTCGGCCGACGCCAATATCCGACGGTTGCGTCGCCAGCATTCGATGAACATTGACTACATTGCCAACACTCTGCGACCGTTTACTTTGCTCCAAATAGTCAAATTGCCGGAGTCGATCGTTTGAGCTAGCCACCTCAATGCGCGACATCTGAATAGCGGAGCGATCAGGTGATAAAAATGAAATTAGCGAAACATACCCGTTTGCCGATCGATGCGTTGAACGACTTGTTGCTGGCGCGAGGCGAAGGCGACATGGCGGCAGTGGACGCCGACGAAGTGATGCGACTGAGGGCGTGCGAAAAGACGGCGGACACTGGGCGGCGTCGTTTCTTGTTCTCCGTCGGCGGCCTCATGATGGTTGCCTCGGGAGAAGGACTCTGCTTCTCTTTGCTGCCGAATAAACGTCGCAGCAACGCGGAAGATGACGACCGTTTGGACGAGCGACTGATGTCCGATGACGAAGTGGGCGTAGTCGAACAGGAAGTGATCGTGTCCAGGTCGAGCGGAGCGGCGAAGTCCAATTGGCGGGCATTCGCGGCCGAGCCCGTCACCATCACCGAATGCGGACGAACGGCGCGCGGAACGGCCGGACGAACGAAGCCGTCGTTGTCGTAGAGTGGCCGCGGCATTGCGACCACGGCATGTGACGGCGGTGGCGGCGTAGTGGAGCGCGACTGGACACTGGCACTGAGCCGCTTGTTATCGTCCAAGTCGATCTGCAAGCGAGATGCAAGTGAACGAAGAGCGAGAGAGAGCCGGACGACGGCTGCCGGCGGAGATTGAGCCGAGTCGATTCGGACGGGCAAAACTGGCAGACGGCGCGGGCAGGGGAATGCAATTTCCAGGCGACGACAGTCAACACGGCGAGCGCGGCAGATTCGGCACCCACCCCACCGCACCGACAGAAACGACGGGCGACTCACGCTCGGGCCGTCGCTGCTGGTCGACGAAAGCGCCGAGTCTCCTCCGCTCGAGCCGCCCGCTTGTTTTTCGCGCGCTTTTTCGGCGCTTCGTCGGCGACGACGCTCGCCCACCTTGTGCAGATAGGCGGCGCGGAAGGCGTTTCCCAGCACGCAGTTGATCTCGTCCGCCTGCAACCGACAAGCTCGTTATCGTCCATCGCGTACAGTACTCGATCAACAGGGGTCTTATCGCCCAACATCTGTCGGCGCTCTTTTGGTCTCTTTGACGTCCGACACCTCGCAGACACCGCGGAGGTCGTTCATCAGCGCCCACCCTCGCCCATGGCAAAATTAATACTCTCCAAAAAACCAAACCGACAGTTCAAGGGAGTTGTTTCATGTTCCTTTTTTATGAGTTGCAATTAATTCATAGAGACAACGCAGACAAAAATGCTTGCATAACTAAAGGCCACTGTGCAAGAGACACAAGCGAACCTACCGTATCGTAGCGATCAGTGCGAAACACATGGCATAATCGTTGCACATCGGTTGGATCGGTATTTTCATTCTTGACCGACGGCTCGCGAGCGACGAAAGCCACCTGGCAGTAGTCGGCGTCGCACGTGGCGTACGAGATGCGCTTCAAAGCGTGCGCCATGTACACCAGCTGCAATGGGGCGGCGGTTACGTGACGACCGCTCGGAGACCGGAAGCGCGCCTCGGGGGATCAGCGTAGGCGAGGTCGCCCGCCAACAAGCGTCAAACAGGCGAGGGCCGTGTCGCCAGGTGCGCCCCGGGGTCGCCTATACCTAGATTAGGGAATCGTTCCGGCCTAAGATAACCAGCGTCCACTTGACAACCCTCCACGCCGACGCGCGACAGCGGATGCCACCAGACAGACAGTGCCCATCAAAAAAGACGCCATCCGTTCCCGCTCTTTTCTCTGCATTAATCAATGCAAAAACGTCAAGCACTGTTACACTACTTGTCAAGCAAAATACCGTAGCGAAACGAAACTGTTGCTTGCCTGGGAATCGCTGCTCGATACTTTGACGCCGGCGATGCTGACGCTGAGCAAAACAGTGCGAACGGTCGGAGAGTTGCGCAACTGGTTCAGCCGATCGGAGACTTTCTCCGTCGCCGACTGGACGGTGTCCACGGGGAACGAGCCGATGTACTGAAAGGAACTTGATGCAAGGTCAGATACGGACATGGCTCGCCCTTGAGCAGGCGGCGCCCTGATCAGATAACGGACGCTCGCATCGCCGCTACGCAATAACATCAATTATGCCGTCGAATAGTAGTAACAAATGGCGCCATGTCCGAAATGCCGACTACTGTACTCACCTCGGCCGACCAAGTAAGGGCGAAAGCCATATATAGCGACGAGTATGAAGAGACGTTGACTCGCTGAACTGTGTAGGTTTGGGCGACAAACAAGGGAGCTGCTGGTCGGACGGAACAAACGGCGCCCGACCGTCGCGGCCGCCGTCGGTCTGGGAAAGTCAGGCGCGAGCGAAGAGAGGAGTCGATTATTGGCGTAAATCGTGGTCGGTCGGTGAGAAAATTGCAGGAAGTGGCCGCAGCGTCGCCCGACCGGCCAGACTGACACCGACACGACGAATGGATCGACGGGTCGGTCGAGCCGGGGCGAAGGACGAACAGAAAGAAGAAAGCGCAATAGCCGCAACGACGGTCGCCACCGACACGTCGGATCAAAAGCGACGGCGACCGATCAGAGATACGCGCAGAGTTGCTGAATGGCCGCACGGCCACACCTGGGCAAAGAGAATCTGCGGGGTCAGCCCTCGCCACAAATTGGCGTCAGGCACGCCAGGCTCGTGTTTGCCCATTCGCTCATGCCGTCCGCCTGTCCCCGCCCTACCTCAGCCCCAATTGCCCTTGCCTGTTGCAAAACCGCCAGGCGCATTAACCACGGCGCGCACGCGAAAAATCCATTTAGCGCGGATCATAGGATAGGCCGGACGTAGCCACTAAGTCGGCGGCCGGGGATATATGAAGTCACTTTTTCAAACAAAGGTGCATTCCATCCCATGTATGTTTTTTCGTCTAGGGGTATTTATTGGCCATAGCAAAAATTTTCTCCATACTGATAAGGGCTGAACAATGTTACCGTGGTTCGTCTGACGTCCGAAATTTCCCGCAATACCCAATTCTCCCGCCCCCGATACAATAGAATATGCGGGAAATTTCGGACACGGGCAAATCACGATCTTTACATCCAGCCCTATATTTGGGTGACTGAGAGATAATTCTCCGCAATTCCCGTGGCTATGTCTGGATATGTTTGTGGCTTCAAATAGAATAAAAATTAAAAACGAACCGAAACTTGAACTTGCTTTTTAAACTTGGTGTCCATCACTTCCAACTATCAACGACGTACATCACATAGTTAACTTGTCCATTCGAATTGCAGTTGAACACAGCCGGAACACAGCCGGAAGCGACCATATGATGGTCGATCTTAGTAGACTTTCGAAGACAGTTGTAGGGTTTGAAACATGCTAATACTGTGATTTTGGTGACCATCAAAATGTATGCGATTCGACTTCGATTCGATGTATCCAAATCGCGCGCGCATCTTGGAAAATACACCGTAGGCGGATTTTTTGAGCCGTCACGCGCACTCGCGAGCTGATAAGCGGTAAGCACGCCGCTTATGGGGAAAGGTACGCGCGCTCTCTGAACTGTACTTTTGTCAACTCTTTTAAAAAAGTACATTTCAGATTTCAATCTTTCTAGGTCTGAAAATGTTGAGAATGCAAAAAACCCTGCAGTTTGTCGTCGTCATGAGCGCCAACTTCAAACAAGAATTTCTGAAAGTGCTGTCGCGTTGAGATCGCTCACAGAAAGTCATCTTACGTTGTTTTCGGTTTTGACTTCAGAATATCAACCAAAATATGGTGTTGATTTTTGAGTCAACCATTTAAGAAGTGAAAAATTGTATCCGTGACTCAATAGATAGATCGGGCGGCACAGCAGGGAGGCTGTGATACGATTTCATCATCAACGCATCACGAGTCACCCGACTGGACTGCCACATGACCATTAAACAAGAGCCGACTGTCCGTCAGCGCCACGGAGATCAATGTAGGAGAGCATACGGCGACCAGTTCATGCGTGCGTTCAATTCACCGGACCACGGCTAGTGCCGCGCAAACAAAGACCGCTCGGCGGGCGATATGTCGTCGCGGCGATAACAAAGAACCCAAAAATGCGCGCGAATCTGGTGTAAGCGGCGGTCGGCAGTACGGTACGTGTGCCGATTCGAATTGTGTCGCGAATTGAGCAGGATACGTTGGTTTTAGTGGCACTCGATCGCTTTGCAAAGGTTTCGGTTCGCATTGAAAAGCCAATGGTGACTTGCGAAAATGATTTGCGTCGCGCCGCAATTGAATGTGTTATGGATCTACTTGGGTGGTCGATTGGGAGGTCTCGTCACCGGCTGAGGTCGTCAACGGCGCAGTTGGGGGCACGCAGACGCCTGCTGTATAATAGCGATTAGCCAGCAAGATACGGCTCGCATTATTTAAAGCAGTTTTCGAAGCAGTTTCTTACGCATCTGCTGCGTCAACCGAAGAGGCGACCTAGGAGACCGTCTTTGTTGATGCGGCGGAAAACGCCGATTCGATCTTAGACGGTATGCGACAGTGGCGATGATCGCGTCCAGGCCGGAGGAGAGTGACGTTTAAATTAGTGGTCAGCAGCGCGGAAGAGGAGGTTAGTTCCCTGTCCGAAATGTACTGCTTACGCCCTTTGCGTGGTTTCTTGCATGGTAAGAGTTGCAAAAAGCAGCATGTCCGTTTTATGTTTTTTAATTATGCACAGATACATATGTTTATTCTACTGAAAACTGTCGTTTTCTGGAAAATTTGAATCTCGCACAACGATGTCCGATCCATAGCATAGTAGTCCGATCTAGTCTGACCTACGTTGGCATGCATCCGATATCAACGAAACCAACTGTGACTACAAATACAAAGATTTGCACCAACCCACACACACAAATATAAAAATGACGACGATTAGATTACGATTTGATTCGAAGTTACTACCCAGTCGAATTAATAGAAACTTAATCCTTTGTGGATAAGTTAAGAATAATCGTAGTCTTTATATATCTGAGGTGTTGGTGGCAGTTGTCGACGTGGACGCACGAAAACGACAGGCGACGGCGTTCGACTCGGACTTGCTTGAGCTGATGAAGTAATGGTTGGAACGATTGTGAAAAAATTCATTGCATTGTACGCGGCGACCATTGAAGAATTGCGATAACTGTCGGCCAGAGGCTCCTTTTCTTTCTTTGGCGAAGGGCTCTTCTGGCGCAGGTCATCGCCGCAGACCTCGACCAGAAGTTCGGCAGGCATCGGTCGGCAGCACAAGGAGGCCCAAGTGAAGCGCCACATTTCAGGGTTAAATCTGAATAAACGCAATCACGTGTGCATAAATTTATGATGTTGTTGTAATTTTGCGAGTAATGAAGAGATAAACTGCAAGTTAAGTGTACTCAATTCACCTGACGTAGAAAATTGGATTAAGCACTCCAGCGAGCTTCGACATGAGGATTGGAAAGATGTTGAAGTTAACGCTGTCGCGATCATGACTAAATGGATTGAGGCTGACGAAGCCGTAGCCGAGATGCGCCACGTTGCTCGCCAAAAGACAGCCCAAACTAATCTGCAGCGGGAATTGGTGATCAGCTGCTATTGAAAACGAGAGTAAGGCACCTTGCCGACATGATTCTGAGGCGACCAATTACAATTGACGACTACCGCTTCCGCGTTCTCGTCCCGCGCCTCCGCCGAATTGGCGCGCTTAACGAACTCGTACGTGCTGTAGTAGAGAGCGGCGGCACTGCAGAAAGGCACCAGAAAGAGCAGCAGGAAAGTGCCCGTGAGGAAAGAGACGTAGGCGTGGTCCGTGCGCGACCAGTCGATCGTGCAGGCGACGCGCGATGGACTGGGCACGTACGACCCCCACCCTATCATCGGCAGAATGCACCATAACGCTCCAATTGTGCCGAAGAAGAACAATGTCTTCTGGTAATTGACCACTGAACGCCACGATTCTGCAGAGGATACATCATTTAGCAGCTTATCGCACATCAAACGAAGCAAAACGCAAACCCCAAGTTGGCGCGCACGTGACCAAGTACCGATCGAGCGCGACGAAGGTGACCAGAGAGATCTGCGCCGCCGACAAGTACACCTCGACCGCTGCGTAAGCCGTGCAGCCCGCATCGCTGTACAACCATCTGCGAGCAGCAAATGGACAGCCCCATCGTACAGTACTTTATGATTCGCTTACCGACCAGACGCAGCTGCTACGGTGGGAAACACCTGAACGATGGCGATGACTAGGTCGATGAGCAGAATGGCAAACAGAGGCAAGGCGCTCGGACTTCCGTGCAACGTCCGCCTGCGAAAGCGCACGAAAGGCAGCAGACCGACCAGGTTGAAGACGACGGCCAGACCGCCTGAATGAACACGAATTGAATCGCAGCAGCGGAGGGACCCACCGGTGACGGCGAGGTAGACGGCGACGGAACGCTGCGGCTGGTCCATAATGGTCGCAGTGAGGCGGTCGGCAGATGAGCAGTCGACGGAATGGCGGATATTAAACGGCGCGCTCGGACGAAGCTCGAGTGGTCGTCGACGGGATGGGCGGCTATATAAATGGCCGTCGGCAGCACCGATGATCGTCAAAGATAGTTGGCGCCGACTATGGCTGTTCAACGCGGAGACACGACCGACCGCTAGCACCGCCACTAACCGCATCCCTCTCTTTTAATTAGCGCCGCATAAACACCGCCGTCTTTCTCCGATATACCGCCCGCGCCAATTAAACGTCCGACTGCATCCTGCGACCGCTACGCAGTCCCCTATCATTCTGCCCGGGGTTAGTCAACGAGTGCCCAACAGCCGACTAAGTTCGCTTGATGCTATTGCCGTGGTCGGTTCAAATGCTGCTATCGTCTCGTTCACCGCGTACTGTCATCGAATTGACACTAATTTATTTTGTTCAAAGAATACAGTAGGCATGATATACATACAGTAGTAATCTTACCATTGCTTTTCACCACAGAACAGTTGTATTGTATTGCCTGATTAAATTAGTTAGCACATAATTACACATAATACACGATATCACAAATCGTCCCGCAACGTCCCGCAAAGCAAGTCCCGCAACGGAAATGAAAGAAAAATGGACAGAATCATTCGACGACAGAATAGCCGGTTTCAACGACGGCGAAGAAGAGTTCAACATGAAAGCCGGCGCCGAAGTACGCGCTGATATTGAAGAGCGTGGCGACGAGTTGATCGTCGAGCATGGCCACCCAGGCGCCGTGCTCCTCTTCCAAGCCGTCCGCCCATACACCCGCTTCGTATTCCGCCGTGTCCGGTCCCACCCGCACACGCAGCACCACTGATCTAAAGAACAAACGAATGCGATGGAAATTCCAGGTATTGAATGTTTCAAGGTACCGTTGGTTTCTGGCTATGAGCACGTCGACGAATGGCGCGAGTGTGGAGGCGAGCTGAATGCCGATCTGCTCGCAGAGACCGACCACTTTGCCTTCGACTGCCTCGTCCAGCCGTCCATCGGCCACATTGATCACCTGCGCCAGACGGAGCGCCCATTTGCTCGCATTCGGAATCGCCGCCGTCGCCGTGATCAGTCGCGTTGGATCGACCGCGTACCGGTAAAGCATCTGCATACGAGTTGACAGTTGGTACACAAAATCATTAGAGTTGCAACGGAGTCGGGGTCGGGGGGTGGTGACCTGGGGTCGGGGCTGAAACCTGGATCCGGAGTTCAATTTTCCTGTTCAAAAATATGCATTTTTCTAAAACGTATTTATGCAACCAACCTATTGCAACATTGCAACCAGAAATAATGTAACTGAGAATCTTCCAAAGTTTATGATCTGGAGTCGGGATCGAGACCCCGGGGTCAAACGCGAACCATAATAACTCTAAAAATGAGTAAAAAGAATGCGTACCTCCAAACTGCGACCGTCGACGGGACTGACGACAGCACCGGGCGGTACGAATGTGATCTGATCGGTCCATACAATCGATACCGCATCACCATCAGCACCGCCATCAATGTGCATGTTTTCGCCGCGACTGAGCCGTTCAGTGAGCGTCTGCATCGCGTCGGGACGCACCCTGATCGCAACGCCGTCCTCCACGATGCTCACTTGCACCGTCTGATCGGCAACTTTCAGCGCCCCGTCGAAAATGACAAACGTTGCTCCGGTCGCTGCAATAAGTGTCGCTTAGTCAAAATATAGGTGACACATAAAAAGAAGCATACTTTTTCTGTCGCGACCACGGATGTTGATCACCTGCGTAGAGTAGCTGCCGCCGGTCGACGCCTGGCAGCAGACGAGATGTCCATCCGCCTCGTAGTTGAAGCTGACTGCCCAGGCCACCATGTTCCTGTTGCTCTCGATAAGTGTTCGCATCTGAAAACGTTCACAAATATTGCATACTCTTTCCTTAAAGCCGGTTCAAGCGAATGTTCACAAATCGTAAAAATAGTTGTCAAATCGTCAAATCGTCAAATGAATTATTTGATCGATCAATTAAAGAACGCCCACATTCGATCCTTTTTGTGCTATATGCAAAACTTACATCGTTGGCGCACGACTTCGGAATGTAAACCGTAGTCTGTTTTTCTTGGAGAGATACCCGACTGCCCGCCAAGGCGCTCATTCGATAGGACCAATTGCGGAAATCCTGAAACCATCGATTGCTTGAATGAAAACAAGTCAGCTTCAAATGCCGATACCGTAAATACTTTCATGACAGACATGTGGCCAACAGGACCGAATACTGCCGGACGAGACCGCTTGTTTACGATTGGAGTTGGATAGTCTGCAAAAGATCAAAATGTATCACTTAGGAATGGTAAATTCTCTCTCATTCCTTACATCCGTATTCGAGACCCAAGCGGTAGAGCAACCTGGCAGGACACGCGATCGCCCAAGCCATTTCCATTTCGTGAATAAACGCTCCGAAAAGGAACGGCTCGTTTGGCAATGACAAATTTGACAAGCACTAAAAATTGTTCGCAATGACGGACATCGTTAACAAGAGGAAACCTAAACTGACTTGGACGGTCGGCCGAAATAATACAAGTGCAGCACAGGACGGACCGCCCAGCAAAGATTTCGGATTCTTCTTTTCGCCAAACGTGTGAAAGCAGTGAACCTTGTCGGATACTTTCCTCACCGGAGACGCTGCAAAAAATACGGGCAATTTGTAAGCACCTTTGTTCAAGTAGCACGACAAATTCGACTCCGTACATTTGAGCGCAGTGTCGAAGGCTTGATCAATCATTTTGAGCAAATCGTAGGGAACGTCGAATTCGTCTTCGAGCCTCTCAAAGACAACCACTATTTCTTCGACGCCGATAGTGTGCAGACCGCGAGACGATACGCACCACACTTCGCCTTGCCCGCAACAGTCGACTGAAACGGCGGAGGGTACGGTCGGAATGCAATATTATTGATTACTCACGATGAGCGATTTGCAAGACGGCAGTGAGGTTGCGCTTGATGGCAATTTCGACCGTCTTTCCGGCTGCCAACTGACGACTGACATATTCGGTGTCCACGGCTCGCTGCTTCTGCACGCCGTCGACGATCATCGGCGTGAGCGCGTTGTCGACGGGTAACAAACACGCCAGCTCCTCCTCGATTTGCAGTTGCAGCACTCGCCTCGACACGCCGCGCCCCGATCGGCCTGGTCTCGCCTGAAATCAACTCATTCCTGGATTGAATGAACAGACATATCTGATAATGCTGCAACTGTTCTCCAATCAGTAAAGATGAATCTTCTCAACAACGATGCATCATTCGCTTAATCAACGTACCCTTTTGACAGGTTTGATGATTGAAGAAGTGCCGGCATCGACGCCACTGCCAGGATTGACGCCGTCTCGGAATGTCACCGATCGCCGACCTTCGGACGACGACGGGCCGTCACCCGGAGCAGAGGCGAGTCGGATGGCCGGCTTTGATCGGCCAGTCGAGCCGGACGCAGCTCCGTCTGCGTGCTGAGCCTGATCTGGTTCGTTCCTGAAAGCACAAGATCGGTGATCAACCGGTCGGAAATTAGCTCGTTTCGACTAACGCATTGGTCTCGAGTTGTTGTTGCTGCTCGTTGCGATGGGCGGTTGCCTCCTTTTCAATATTGGCAATCTGCTGGAGAGTGACGAAGCACGGCTCGCACACTTTGTACTCCTTGTTGTCGTCGCCCATGTACGGCAGTGCAGCCTTCTTGCAACAGCAAGTCCCGCACAGCACACGTCCACACGATCGACAGTGATGGCGGCGGCGGAACACTGTGAACTTATTCAAACAGATGAGACACGCCGGCGAGTCCGGGTCAGGTATCCAGTACGGCTTGATCTGAAAACAATTCCCACTGAGTGAATATCTGTCAGCGCAAACGTTACCTTTCCAAGCATCATTTCACTCTCCGTCAATCTTCTAATGGGGCTCGCTGATATATCGTGAGTACTAGCAACAACCGACTGCGGCTGCACATCACCATCTTCATTGACAATGGGCAACACCTGACCGCTTTCCGCTACATCGTCCTCAGGCT